>OVAN01003146.1:0-30283 GCA_900406275.1 Anastatica hierochuntica
GAAATGCCAACGCCGGAGTCTTTCACCGCTTCATGCGGAGTTCGAAGCTCTAATTTGGGCAATGACAGAATTGAACGATCGCAACATAGATTGCCAGGTTTTCCAGACGGACTGCGCAGAGCTCATTAGTATCATCCAACATCCGGAGGAGTGGCCANCAACCCTTCATACTCAAATTCAAGATTACCAGCGACTTCGTGGTTTCTTCACAGATTTCTCCTTGTTACATGTTTTGCGGACACTTAATACGCAAGCAGATAGTCTGGCGCGAAGATCGCATTCTTTCTTAACTGATTTTTCTTATGTAGACACAATCCATCCGATTTGGCTTTCCACTTCGAGAGTTAATTAATTTTATTGTGTGGTTGACAAAAAAAAAATTTCTATATTATTATTATTATTGTGAAGATAACATAAATTTATGCTAATTACGATTTGACCCCATAAAATATTGTTTAGTTCAATTACACCCTAATTTGTAGTTTCTGATGCAATAAATTATAGTTCGTACATGTGGGCATGATTAACATATACTTCGTGATGTTGGTCACATATTATGATACATTGGATGTTTTCCACCATATTAGGTCATACCTCGTGTAGCTGGCAAACATTTTCCCATTTCCTTATTGCTCAACTGAAATCAATGTGAACTGCTTTAACAATATTATTATTCCGTTTCCCAATGTTAAATGTTTTAGAAAAAATTTGTATGCAATAATAAGTTTTTTTTAAGGTTTCTTTGCATCTACGAATAGTTAATTATAATAAAAGGAAATTATGTCATAAAACAATTTTTTTAACAAACTAGTTAATAAATAAGATAAAATCATACTTCCTCTGTTTCAAAATAATAGATGTTTTAGATATTTCACACATATTAAGAAAACATTTAAATCTGACAATAAATACATAGTTTTTGTGCAGAATATAATTTACTATAATTTTAACCAATAATTTCACTCATAGTACTTTAAAATCAACAATTCAATATCGGTAATTATTTAAAAATGCATTGAAAATCTAAAAAATCCATATTTTTGAAGCTAACTTTTTTTCTAAAACCTCTATCAATTTGAAAGAGAGAGAGTATTATTTATTGTTATTATTTTGTCTTTCAGACAATTTGTGTGTATTATATATATATATATATATATATATGCACGAAGATAAGTGTACTAAACGAAATAGTCTGATTACTTCATATATATCACAATCCTTTTTTCTTCAACTCAACATTTTCATTTGTATTACTCATTTTCAAATCTTGAGAGTACATTCTTCTCTAACATGTAATTAAGTCATGCATTCCAAAAACTATTCTACATGTAAATAATCTACTATTACTTATTCTCTCCATTATAATTAAATGATTTGTTTTGCAACCACACATTAGTTAAAGCATCACTCCATGGTTAGTAGTCCAACTAGGAGGTGTAGTGTCTACAATTGCTAATTCATGAAATAAAAGGCGAGCACTTCGAGCCAAGCAATCTACATGTAAATCCTTCGTGCGCGGGATTCCAGCTAAAGAGAAATCCGTGAAGTGATCCTGTAACCTTCAGAATTCTTGAATAAGGGTGAAGAAGGCTGACCAGTCTTCCGGTTTTTAAGTGATTTTGATGAGTTCCATGCAGTCTGTCTCAAAATATTGACAATTTATCCCGTTGTGTCGAATCTCTTTCATCGTCCAAAGTAATGCCTCCATCTTTGAATGCAAGGGTGATAGACTCCTTCGATGACATTTTGCATTCCATCTAGACAAACCCATCCAAGACCAGATGTAGGATCTTGTTGTCTCTATGATCCCATCTAGTCGACAATAAATGTCATTGTGTTCCGTAGCCCTTGTGTTAACCGATTGTTCAGGTTGAAGTTGTAGTATTTGTGCCTCTTTCCAGGCTAAGAATTCAATTACTGCATTTCTCCGGACTTCGCCGATGTCAAATTGTGTCCCTTATAAAATATTTTGGTTCCTTTCTTTCCATATGAACCAGAAAAACCAAGGCAAAATATCATGACTATCTTGCTCCTGATTCTGTAGAGGGTTTCTCCAAAAGAGATAATCCATATTAGAATAAAGCGAACCTCTCTGGTTGTGCCGGATCTATACAATTTGTCCAAATGTGGACAACGGACGGGCACTCAAAATCGTTTCATAAGAGGCACCACACCACTTGCACAAAGGATCACATCGTATCCCCCTTGTTATAAGTTCCGTGGTTACTGCCAGGCTCTTTATGAGCATTTACCACAAAATATTTTGTATTTTTTAGAGGAAATCTAGTCTTCCAAACATATGCCTTCAGGACGTCCAGACTCGGCTCCCAACCATGATAATTTATTCGATTTACCTCCAAATAATGGAGAATTCGATAGCCTGATTTAACTATATATTGTCCCGATTTTGTAAAGCTCCATACTAGGCCATTAGATGTTGGAATCCGAGTTGGCTAGATACCCCTGAATTAAATCCGCGTCCTCTAGTACCAATTAAGTGATCTTATTATAATTTTAAAGTTCACATTTCATTTGATATTATAAGTTTTTTTTTACCAAATATGTGTAATTAAATTTCATTTCCTCTTTGTTAAACATTTGAATTTATTAATGTTAGCATAAATGTTAAAATAATAGTGATGATATATTGATCACTATTTTAAATTTAATGTGAAACATTACATTTGTTTTTTTGAGTTTACTATATGGTTCAGAAACTGTGTGATTAGCTAACTTTTACATTTAATTAGGTCATGTTCGTTTCCTCATTCAGCATTATCCAAATGATGCATCTGGATGGATCATCTGAATGATGTTCATTTCTATTTTATCAATTCACCTTGATGGTTCATTTGAATGCTTTTTTCTTATGCTCATCCAGATCATTCATCTGAATGATTATAATAAGAAAAGACTAAAATATCCTTATTAGTATAATCTTTAAGATCTTTTTTAATCACAATCATATGTTTTAAGTCATAATCATAACCTTTTATCATAATATCAACCAAATTAGTTTTTATCTTTTATGTAAATTATATTTCCAACTAAATAATGTTTAGATCATATTTTCACATTGATTTTGTGGTTTTGTAAGAAAAGTACGATTTAGCGGTTTTGCTAGGAAAAATTTGATATTACGGTCTTGGTGGGAAAATATGATTTTTTGGTTTTGATGGAAAAATGTGATTTTGCGGTTTTATGGTTTTTGCTGGAAAATGAGATTTTGCTTTTTGGGCGAGAAAATTAGATTTTTCAGTTTTTGCGGAAAAACGTGATTTTGCGGGTTTGAGAAAATAAGATTTTATAGTTTTGGCTAGAAAATATTTTTTTGGTTTTAACAAGAAATTTCGATTTTGCGGTTTTGGTAGGAAAATGTGATTTTTCGGTTTTGGCGGGAAATTAATATTTTACGGTTTGGCGGGGAAATGCGATTTTCCGGTTTTGGCGTGAAAAATGTGATTTTTACATTTTTGGCGGTAAAATACGATTACACGATTTTTTGTGGAGAAATGTGATTTTGCCGCTTTGACGGGAAAACGTGATTTTTCGAATTTGGCAAAATATGCGATTTTGCGGTTTGGACGAGAAAATGTAATTTTCGGTTTTTCTTTATAGGAAAACGATTTTTTTCAATTTTTATAAGAAAAAAATGATTTTGCGGTTTTAGCGGGAAAAATGTGATTTTGCAGTTCTGGCGGGAAAATGTGATTTGTGCTTTTTGCAAGAAAACGTGATTTTTGCGGTTTTGACAAAAATGTGATTTTGCGGTCTTGGTAGAAAAATGTGATTTTGCGGTTTTGGTAGGAAAATGCGATTTTGCGATTTTGGTGAGAAAATGAGACTTTGCGATTTTAGCGAAAATATATTGTTTTTTTCGGGTTTGGCAGCTTTTGTGAGAAAACACGATTTTACGGTTTTGGCAAAAAAATTTGTGTCGATGGAAATGGACATAAGGAGTAAAATGTCGACAGTTCAAAAAAGCGTAGCTATTAGATTTTTATGTTGTGTAAAATTTTGTTTTGCTTAAGGGCATTTTGGTCTTTTCAATGTTTTTGATGAACCTGTTCATCTGGATGATCTGATTAAACTCATTTAGATGATCTTTAAACTTTTAACTTGAATTTAAAAACTCGTCTGGATGATCTATCTAGATGATCCAATTCATATATGCATCTAAACGAACATCATTTCATAGATTCATCCAGATGGCTCATCTAGATGAACAAACAAACATCACTATCACTTTACTAATATAGTAATGACTTTCAAATATTTTTAGTTGATGTTTGCATATAAGGTAGTTGTTTATATCGGATAAAGTAGCCTCGCTATGTCATCTTGATGGAATAATCTGACTATTCGATCTATTGTTGCAACATCTAATGATATATTTTTTTTCAACTGTTTACAAAATATGAATCTGTTTTGAAAGATCAAAATACATCTAATAGTACAACACTAATTCAAATTTTGTTTCACTATATATAAAAGTCTTTGGATCAATTTGAAGTTTGAGTGGATTTGAAGAAGTAGAAAATAATAAAAATAATAGAAAAATTATTTGACAAAAACAAAAAATAATAAAAAATAGAAAGAGGATCCATCAAAAGGGTATTTGGTCTTTGACAAGGAAAATAGTTAGATATTTTTCTAGTTAAACCTATTATAAATTGCTAAGTTTAATCATTTTTTATTAAAACTAGGGAAATTGCAATGAATATTGTAAAGCCCTAGAATATTTAATTTTGTTATCTCCTCCCAAACTGATTTTACCATTTTGTTCCTATATTTTTTTTCTCGCAAGTAAAGTTTTTTTTGTAAAATCTTTCCAATATTATATTATTATTTTACTCACTCCTAAAAATTTAATTAATTTTCCCCCATGGTTATTCACTTAATTTACCATTAGAATTTGACCCGCGTTATACGCGGCATCATGTTTTATTAATATTTTATGATAAATTTAAATTTAAATAAAATTTTAAATTCACAACATAAATTTGTACAATAATATACGCGGGTGAAATATTTTCGGTATGGGTGAAAGTATTTAATCTTTAGTGAACTAAATAATACCTCATTTTTACAATAAAGTTAGTCTCAATTAACCCGTTATAGATCGAATCATATTTTTCTTTAAAAAAAATTTTCAATTATAACAATACAATGAAGAAAATTATAGTGTTTAATTAAAGTATGTTTTAGAAAAAATTACGTTTAAAATAGTATTAAAGACAATTATGTTTTGTATTCATATTAATTTAATATTTTTTACTTTTTATACATTACAAAAATATAAACTATTTGGGATTTTAATTATGTTTTAAATAACTAATTATATATCAACATTATATAACTAAAGTATATTGTTTAGTTTAAGTATATTTGATTTTGAATCTAACTAGTTAAAAGTGTCTAATTCTAGCATTTCAAACTATCCACCTAAGCTAAACTTCTAATGACCCAAATGAATGCCACGTCAGCTTCATATATACAAGAAGAAAATACAATAAGAAATACAATAAGAAAGTTGGCCGATGTGGAATCTAATCTTTTGTGCATCACCTTGAAGTCCAAACCTAACGCTCGAGTTTCTCTTTCTACTCGCCACTTTGTCTTCCTCGCCTCCAACTTCAGCTTCTTCCGTTTTCAACACTAACCAAGCATTGTCTACCCCATCAATTAACTCAACTCTACACCTTCCTCTTCTAATTCGTCCAAATTGTCTCCAATAGAGATTCACTCCACATGAAGTCTGTCCAATGAGGCGGTACAAATTGGTCAACTCTCGGCTCGACTCAGTTGAGACAGCGGCGCAACAATCATGGAGGCAGCGGCTCAGGCTGGTGCACAAGTATGGGTTTTTAATAGTCTTATTTTAGCTATAGGATTTGTTTCTTGCTTATTTGATTCATACTCCATGAAAATCAGATTTGGGTTGCTCTTTTGATAGAAGATCATCATCCTTTATGTGTAGCTGAATTGTTCTTTGACTCAATATAACTAGGCAATACACTCTGGCTATGAGTTATGGTCAGAATGTTCCAACTTTGCCCAACTCTGTGAAGATTCACGTCTAACATTCATTAGATCTCCTGCATGCAATTAGAGACATGGGTGATAAAAGGTAACATACCAAGCTTCCATACTTCTTTCCACAATCTGATGAAAAACTTACGAAGACTTACCCATTATATGTATTTATTCAGTGCATCATCTCCCCCGTCAATCAATGACTCCACATCGTCCTCTTTCAATTGGTCCAAGTTGTTTCTATGACAACTTCTCAGTTCTTAAAAATAATCCTCAAACACCTTATAAAGCAACCCGTCACCACCATGCCTCACATCTTTTTGTGCGCTTTCTGTCTTCAATTTCCATTTAAAGATGGCGACTGTGCCGAAAATAAAGAGTGAGGATCAAGAGTTTAAATCATGAGAGTGACGCCTTGAAGCGAAACTAGAGATGCAAGTGAAAGATCTTTGGGATGAGGAGAAGCTACAACTCAATCATTATGCAAAGCTCAGTGCTTGCTTCAAGAGCATTCCCGTCTCTGCTTTCCATCTCTCCTATGATTCACAATGTAGTTCAAGATTTGTGTAACACCTTCGTATGAAAGAGTAATATACTTGACCTGCATTATCTAACGTCTTTGACCATAGAACATGTTTTGGTGAATGTCAAGTTGGTGATGTAAACGATATTTATGAAAAAATCACACTACAATTGGAGCATTTCTGGTAAGGTTCTCTTTTTCGGTTATGTTGTGTTTCTTTTTGTAACTTCTCAAACTATATATGCCTCAATGAAACCATAGTTCCACCTCCAAGAACGAATTTGTAAGTGATTTATTTTCAACACATTTAGTATTTTTATTTTTAGATTGAAAAGTATAAGAATATAATTTATTTTTCAAAAGACATAAGTCTACAAAAGCAGTTATTTTGAAATAAAGAAATAATTTAAGAAGACGATATTATGAAGGAACGAGATGGGGTAATCTTATCTTACCAAAAAAAAGAGATGGGGTAATCTTATGGTACATGAACGACTCTTTGACATGGTTTATTGAAATACAACATTTATGATACTTGGTCGACCAAATATATTAATTGTGGTGTTAGCTTGGGTCATAGGAGATCATAAATGATCTACGCCGTTTGGACCTCTTTCATATCTAACTTTGCTACTTTAAAATAATAAATTCACTAATTTTGGTAACCAAATTTATATTGTACAAAATCACTATATCTCTCTCTATTGATTCTGCTTTTTGGAATCAATATGAAAGGAAGAAGTCAAGCTCAGATTTAAACTAAGATCATAAAAACATAAATAAAATATTTAAACTAAGATCATATTTTATTTTCAAGTAAATAAAATTGTGTGAATTTTATTTTATACGATCAAACAATTTATCTAAAAATTGAGTTGTATTCTTTTAATCTTTCAGTGATGCTGAAAATGGAGTCTATTGGGATTTGAGTGATTCTTACAAAATCATGCAGTCTCTTAATAAATAACTAGACAACTATTCTTTTATTACCAATTTACCATGATAATTTATATAAGTGAATTTAAGTCGGTTTGTGACAAACCTACCAGTAGATTAGCATGCAACATGCAAACATGTACTAAGTTGTTTTATTGAACTAAGTAAATAATAGATCAGCATGCAAATAATGATTATCCTATACTACACTACCAAATTAGGAGATAATATTGTTTTATTAATTGACAAAAAGTTAGATTCCAGAACATTTAAGAAATAGATTCCTCTCAAGTAATATAAATTTTAAATAATATTGAACCATTTTTCTATAAATAAATAATTGAATCTTCGCCCGACGTCTGCCCGTAGGGCGGGACTTCCCCTAGTTATTTTCAAAGTAATAAGTGTAAGAGATTAAATAAGTTTTAAGATTCATTTACTTTTTTTTGCCAATCAAATATTAATTAGAAAATGTCTCTCAAATTGGACAACCAATTTGGAGAAGAATCTACAAATGAAAAATCATGGGAAAAGGATCGGGGTCCTCGCGTCAGACCATCTGCTAATGTGTTCGCCGTTCGTGGGATAAGTGATATCGAGAACTTTGGGAAGGACCCACGTAGCAGTTGAAATTCCTGACACTGTGTATAGAGGGCTGGCCAGTGATCCGGTTTTTGACAAATGGTGATAAGTTCCGCACAATCCGTCTGGAAAAGCTGGCAGTTTATTCCTCCACCACGTATTTCTGACATTGCCCATAACATAGCTTCCAATTCAGAATGAAACGGTGATAAACTTCGGCGTTGGCATTTCGCCCCTATCAAGATTACCTTCCTACCTGTATTTGAACAGTGCCATCCAAGTCCAGAAGTGAGATATGATTGTTTATAGGATCCATCTACCATACATATTAAACCAGTCGTAATGGTAGACTTCACAAAAGACCCTTCCTCTTCAGAACCTGAAAGCACTTACGCTTCTTTCCATGCTATAGAATCTGTCTCTGCATTCTGGAGAATCTCAGCCACATCAGATTGTATCCCCTGGAAAAATTTTTTGTTTCTTGCTTTCCATATTAACCATAAAATCCATGGGAAAAGGCCATATTGATCCTCATCATTATTCCTCAACGAGTTCCGCCAAAAAAGATAGTCCATATTTGTATAGATTGAGGTTGACAGAAAAGCCTGCGTTCCTACCGAATCTTGACAATAATTCCAAATCTTTTTAATCGAGTCACACTTAAAGAAAACATGATTTATTGATTCCTTAGCACAACCACAATGTTTACATATTGTATCACATTGTATTCCTCGGTGAACTAGTTCCGTGGTGACCGCTAAACTGCCTATGATCATTTGCCACAAAAGATGTTGTATCTTCAAAGGACATTTCATCTTCCATGTGTAAGCTTTCAAATCTTCTATACCGGGGCCCCAACCATTATTATTAATCCGTTCTATTACCGTTGAGTTGAGAAGTTTATAACCTGATTTAACCGTATATTATTCCGATTTTGTGTAATGCCAGACTAAGCCATCGTATGTAATGTTGCGACTGAGTTGAATGCCTCGAATGAGTATTGTGTCTTCCGGGTTAAAAAGTTCCTACAACAGAGGGAGATGCCAATCCCTCATTGTGGGGTTTATCAATTGGTAAACTTGTAACCTAGGGTGCCAAGAGCTGCCCCGACCTCTAGCTGGACGGGGATTAACATCCGGGATCCACAGGTCATGCCAAACTGAGGTAATTATTCCTGAACCTATACGTATCCTAACACCTTGCCTGAGTAAATCTTGGGTTGAGTAAATACTCTTCCAACCGAAGGATGGTGAATGTGGCTTTTTTGCATTTAAAGGATGAACATTCCTAAAATATCGACCTCGTAAGACCCGAGCGACCGAAGATCCCGGGAACTGAATTAACCTCCACAATTTTTTAGCCAATAAGGCCGAATTGAAATCCTCCAAAGATTTGAAGCCTAAACCCCCACTCTCTTTCGGGATACATAATTTTTCTCATACAAACCAATGGAGACCGTGATTACATTCATTGAAACTCCACCAAAATTTAGAAATCGCACTGGTTAACTTAGTGATTAACATTTTGGGGAGCTTGAAGCATGACATGACATAATTGGGCAGCGCAAGAGCCACTGATTTGATCAGAATCTCTTTGCCCCCTTTCGACAGGAACTTGGATGACCAGCCATTAATCCGATCACCCAAACGTTCACGGACATAATTAAAAATCTGACTCTTGGGCCCTCCCAAGCTTTTAGGAATCCCTAGGTATGTACCCATACCACTTTCTTTTGTGATGCCTAAATGGTTTTCATTTGCCCCTTATTAATATCCGAGACATTTTTACTGAACATAACCGATGACTTATCAAAATTAATCACTTGTCCCGAGGCTGTCCCATACTCCCGTAAAACATCCAAGATAGTTTGACATTGCGGTGCCTCTGCTTTACAAAAGAAAAGACTATCATCCGCAAAGAGCAAATGTGATATTGCCGGGCTATATTGGGCTACCTTAACCCCCCATGATCGCATTATCCAGTTCTTTCCGTTTTAAGTTGGCGATAAGTACCTCCATACAGATAATGAACAAATATGGGGATAAGGGATCACCTTGTCGTAAACCGCGCTGCAGGATTATGTTCCCCTTCGGTTGACCATTAAACAAAATTTTATATGAAACCGAACGGACGCACAACATTATCCAAGAAATCCACACGTGACCAAAGTCCATTTTCTTCATGACGGCTTCAAGAAACGACCACTTAATTGCCATAAACTCATACCGACAAGCCTGATTAGTCCTCAGACCATGAAACATTTTCTGAGCAATTAAAATATTGTCGGTAATCAATCTTCCGGAAACAAAAGTCGATTGTGTCTCGGAAATGACACGTGGAAGTATCCTTTTTAGCCTTAGGCATAACACCTTCGAGATAATTTTGTAGCCTGCATTACATAAGCTTATTGGTCTTAAATCTGCCATCCTCTTCGGAAGTTCTGTCTTTGGAATCAAAAAAATATTTGTCGCATTTAGTCGAGCATCAAAATTTCCGTTTTTAAAGAAATCTCTGACCAATTTAACCAAATCTGCCTTGAGAATCCCCCGATAACGTTCGAAAAATAATGTTGTCATCCCATCAGGTCCAGGCGCTTTCTCAGGGTGCATAGCGAAAATAGCCGCCCTGACTTCACTTTCCGTAATATCCCTAGTTAGAATTTGGTTCATGTTATCTGTAATAACAAGATCCACATTTTCAAGAACCCGATCTAGGCCGCCTGTCCCAGTAGTTTTAAATAAACCATTAAAATAATCAACCGCTATGTCTTCCATCTCTTCCGGAGATTCCTCCCAGCTATCTTGTGGATTAAATAATCCCGGTATTCGGTTTCGTGCCCGCCTCTGCTTGGTTGAGACATTAAAAAATTTCATATTTCTGTCACCCTCTTTTAGCCGGAGATTTATGCTCTTTTGTTTCCAGCAAATTTCCTCTTCTTTATAAGCTTCATGAAGCTTACGTTTAATCTCTATGATAGAATTCTGAGGGATCGAATCATCGTTTTCAGCCTCCTCCAGTTTAATCTTCAGAGAATCTATTTTTTCCTTGCCTGGAGGAACATTATTCTTTCTCCACCACGAAATCGAATTTCTACAATTAGAAATTTTATCCACAAATGCTGGTATCATGAAATTCCTTGTACGCTGCCATCCACATTCTATGGCTTCAGCGAAACCCTCCTTCCTTACCCATCTCTTATCAAAACAGAAGTTTTCATAGAATTTTTCCGCTTTATAATTTGATTTTAACAATATCGGCCGATGGTTGGAGCCAATCCTTGCTAAATACTTCACCGTGGAATAATTGAAAATATTATGTCATTCCTCATTACCAACTGCTCTGTCTAACTTACACCGGAAATTTTGTTTATTACGCGTTCCTTTCTACGATAGTTGGTCCTCCGCACATGGAAATTCTGTCATTCCACAATGCCTAAGCATCCGATTAAAGGGAACAAAAGAAGCCGCAAATCACATTTTCTCCCATTTTTTCTATGATTTCCGGTTAACTCATTTAAGTCCTCTATTATTAACCAAGGTTTAGATCTAGTTGCCCCTATGTCCATTAGTTTATCCCAAACCAAACATTGATTAGCAGCCACTGGATCTCCGTATACAAACGATATTGATACATGGAAACCATAAAACAAAGCATCTACATCAATAATGCGGTTGCTAGAATAAAGAACATCGAGTTTGATTTCATTATTATAAAGAAGAGAAAGTCCACCGCTTAAACCTAGCGTTTCCACCGTATACAAATTATTAAAGCCAAATTGCAATTAAAATTTTTTAAGATAAAAAGAAGACAGTTTAGACTTCGAAAGGAACACAATATCGAGTCTAAATTTATTCCATAAATCCCGCAACGTGTCACCTGTCATATCTCCCCCTAGACCTTGACAGTTCCAACTCATAATCTTCACGTATCCGCCGGTGGTTTCAGGAGAGCCACCATCCCTTTTGTTATCTTCTGACTTGTCATACCTCTCGTCCCTCCCTTAGTCTCAGAACCCTTTTGTTTCATTCCTGCAACACGAGGTAATTTTGGTTTAGACCCTAATTGATCCTTCGTACTTCTACCCTTAGTATCCACACGCTTTTTAGGCGAAACCAAGAACATTAGATTCATCTTCCTAATATTCATCCCCTTAATTTTACTCGGACTCTTGCTACACCTAGTCATAAGATCTTTCCTATTATCCAACTTTATATCATTTAAACCTTTATTAATCCCATCAATACCAAAATCAGAGTGTTTATGATTGTTACCTTCGACAACAGGGGCTGGAAAGTCCTCTGTAACATCACCAGTAACCATCACATTCTCAATATTTTCCTCATTATCCTCAGCTTGCAAAAAAACTGTCCAACTTTGTTGCCCATTTAGCCTCCTCCGAAACCAGTGGCGGTCCGCTCTGTTCCGCATCGGTAATCACCAGATTCAATACCTCATTAGCCACATGCATCACCTCCTTCTCCTGCTCTTCAGTAGCCATTTCCAGCGCCCCATTAAGTACCATCTCACCCTCTTCAACCAACAAATCATCATCCTCCAAAAGACCTTCTGCCATTAGTATTTGTGGCTTAGTGCCCTCATTACCCATAACCACATCAGCGGCCTACCCCTTATCAAGACTTGTAGCATGTTCCAATTGATTATTAACAGCCAGTGGAGCCTCCATAGACCCCGACGTCGAAGCATACATCGGCTTTGGCTAGGAGGATTGGCGTTGTTTCGGAACATATGTCGAGCTCCCAACCTTCTGTCTGACATCCCTTTACTCCCCTCCCGTCTTTGAACCTTCTCCGCATAAGTTTCCTTATTCTTTCCCTTGACACCTGAAAGCTCTTTGTACCTTCCATCCTGATCATGTTCTTGTCTCTCATTCAAATCCATATTCAAAGTCCGTTTAACCGGTAATCTGCGCCCACCATCTTTAGCATCTCCTTCTCTCCTTAAAACTCCATCCACTTGCTCCCTATCTTGCGGCATCTGTTGTTTCCGAGTCTGCTCAAAAAGTTCAGGACAGAGTGAAACATCATGCATAAGAGAATCTTACTTATTTAAATAATAGTATTCATTTACTTATTTAATTAATAATATTTATTTTGATAGATTTAAAAAATGATAAGAGAATCTTGAAAAGTGGTTACATAGTTTATTTATTTTGTTTAATTATAGATTTTTAAATATCTTTTAAAAACCTATGATATCTTTAATTAAATTTTATATATATTATTTTAATGACATTTGATGTAATTTTTTACAAATTTAAGGTTATTATCCTTAATGTACTTCTCAAATAATAATATAGAGATTAAAACTATTGATTTAAACCTATAGAAAATTGATATTTATACAAAAATTATTTAGTGTTATACATTAACTAATTTTTAATATATGCGAACACGGTGGGAGAATTAAACAATAAATTCTGACATTTCAACTACTAGTTCACAGAGAGATTCCACTGATTTTTTAAAATTTGAATAAAATTTTAATGTATTTAAAAGTAAGTTCATCCCAAGAGTCATTTATCCATGTTTTTTTTTTCTTTTTGATTTGATATTAGGTTACACTTGATTTTTAGTTTTTGTCCGTTTATGGTAAACTTGGCTCAGTGAAATTGATGGTTAATTTAATTCAATTTTGTTGATTCCAAATGTGAGTAGAGGAGGTGGTTTTGCGCTATGCACTGGTATGGATTGTATATTTTATTTCGATTGTTGTCGTTGTATGTTTCTTTTTGAGAAAAGAATTATTAAAAGCGCATATGGTTTTTGAAAATTTTAAAAGTTTTTTTTTCTTTTAGTCAAACTATTTTTCTCTTCAATTAGTTTGTTATATTTACATTTGTATTCAAGATATGATCATGCATTTTTAGGAGTTCATAAATATTCATACTATTTTGGTGAGTCTGAGTATAATTATATTTTTTGCACATAATCGCATTTTATAAAAAAATCCATATATCCTTTATTAGTTTTGTTATTTGTTGAATATATTGTCTTTTGATTTTATTTATCAATTACATTTTGATCCGCGCCAAACGCGAGATTATATAATTTTTTTGGTAAATATAATATCTATAGTGTTTTTAATAATATTGTAAATTATATATAACACATGTCTAATATTTTGAAAATTTTTTATTAACAAAAAACATATGTTAATATAAGATCAATGTCTTTTGTGCGATTATGTGTAATACAAAAGTAGAGCTGGATCTTCAGATTTTTGATCGGATTAGTTCAATTTTTGTAGGACCCGTAAAAGTATCGGTCACATGTCGATTCGAGTTATTTCGAATTTGGATCAGTTCTAAAAATTTAAATGAAAATCGAAACACCAGATAGTTCGGTTTGGTTTGGTATTAACTCAAATCACACAAAAAAATCAAAGTAAACAATGCAAACATTCTTACATTTTAACTCAATTCAAGCTATTTTTTTAGCAAAAAATAAATATTGTGCGATTCGATTTTTTAAAACCGAATGAATCTGAAATATGTTTAAAAATGCTTTCTAAGTGACTAGATGATGTCTATTTTATACTATATGTTTATTGCTATTCAAAACCCTCTCAACCAATATGGGACAAAATAACACATCACTTTAAAAACTATTATATTTTAACACAATTTATCCCATTTTTAAACCAAAAATAAATATATACTATTCAGTTCAATTTTTTAAAACCAAATATATAAATTTTTTAAATGAACATGTGAGGTCTATTTTATATTGTATTATTATTTTTCAAAACTCTCACCACCGATGTGAGACAAAATAATAAACCAACTAAAGACATTTAAATTTTTATGTATATTAGACTTACGAAATTGAAACTAACAGAATAAGAATTTAGTTTTTCGTTGATTGTGAAATCTTTGTTTCAGAAATTATTAACAAATTTCTTTTTTTGCAATCATAGATATTTTGAATTTTTCGCAACAATGTATAATCAATATATATTAACAATATAAGAAAATAGTTTGAAAATATTTTATTTGAAAGTCAATTGACTATTGGCTTAGAAAGAAATTAATTGGTAATATCTTTTTATTTGTTTAATTTAGAATTTTATTTAATAAAGAAAGTGATGATTGATTACTTTTCCCTCAAGACTCTCTTTGATTGACACATAGGATTTTTCATTCTCATTTTCTCTCTCTGTCTCCTCAATTAATATATAAGATTTGATGTTTTTTTTGGGTACGAAAGATAATTTTATTAAACTTCACGGATTGAAGAATTCTGAGCACAAAGACCTCGTTCCGCTAGCGAATCAGCTAAAGAATTCAAAGTTCTTAGAATAAAAGAAATAGCAAACGAAGAAAAAGAAGGACTAAGATTCTGAATATCAGAAAAAGACCAAGGATGTCAATATGGTCTTCATGTCGATTGATCAAGTGACCAACAGCTGAGAGTCTGAGTGCAGAAGCACCGTATCAATCCCTAACACAAAACCTTGACATAACGCAGTCCAAAGAGCCAATGCTTCTGTTACAAGAATCGAGTGTACACCCCTCCTTGTAAGAGACATACTTCGCGAGTATAGCATCATTTGGAGTAAAGACATCCCATGTCACACTTCTTAGTAGAAGAGTTCCAAGATGCATCCACCCAACATCTGTAGGCTGATTGTAATAATATTGATGAATCATCATGACACACAGAAGCCAGAGAAGAGACACTATGTCCAGAAACCTTCGCACGAAGACTAGCAGCAACTTGCTATTCGCTTGCGCCTACTAAGCAATATGAATAAGCTCCTCCACAAAAATTAACTCCCTACTAAATAGCAGCCGATTTCTAGCCTTCCAAAACTATCAACAAACCTAAGGGTAAACATCAACTACAGACAAACCCATTGGTGGTAAAGCCTTAGAGACACGAATGGCCGAAAGAAATGTAGACAAAGTAGGAGTCGACGAAAAAGGAGGCATATCAAGAGGCACCTTATGCCAACCCTGCTGTGCAAAAACACACTGAAGAAGAACATGATAAACCGTCTCCGGAAGACCACAGTGAGGGCAAGAAGAATCTTCAATAATCCTGGGAAAGTAATGGATGTCGGACAGGTAAAGCTCCACACATCCCTTTCCAAAGAAAAGTATGTAGCTTAGGGAGAGCCCAAACATTCCAAATGTTCTTCATCCAGTTAAAATGACTGTCTACTTGTAACAAGCCCGATGAGGTAAGAAGGGAGTAGACACTCTTGCAAGAGTACTACCCATTCTTATTAAATAACTAGACAAGAGAATCACGCCGAGCAGAAGAACCGAGCACCAAATTGGAGATAGAAAAAGAGTAATGAGGCAAGACCTCATTGATTACCCTCCAATTCCACTCGCGGGTTTGAGCGGATATTAAATCGGAGACACGAAGCTCCTGAACCCCCACCGATAGAGGACCTATGACAGCCATAGGGGACGAAGTGGAGAGCCAACAATCGCCCCAAACACTGATATCCACTGAATCACCTATAATCCATCCAAGACCACGTTTTAGGACTTCGCGGCCAACCATAATCCTACGCCAACCATGAGACATAGTTGTCGGAGGGGAAAACTCTATAAAGGAGGAAGAATGACAATACTTTTCCAATAGAGTTCGAGCAACCAAAGAGGTAGGATTATTTGGAAGACACCAAGAAAGTTTAGCCAAGAGAGACAAACGAATTAGTTAAAAAACTTTAAATTTTTCCTCTATATTTGTAACTATATATTTACATTTGTTTGTTATTTTTCTTTTTTGTGCTTTATCTAAGTATAGGTAATTTTAGTTTTTGGTAGTTACATAAATTCATTTAAAAGAATTTATTCCAAATTTAACAATTAATCCCTCCAAAGTCTTTGTAGTGAACTTGAATTTATATAGTATACTACATGTACAACCTTCAGGGCCATCTTTTAGCATGTGCGAGTGGAGCGATCGAACAGGGCCCAGAGAAAAAATCCTTATAAGTTAAAGGTCTAAAATTTTAACTTTTAAAATAAAAGTTATAAATTTAAGGCCTATAATCACTATTAAAATGTAAATATACATAAATGTAATTACTAAATTTTACAAGTTATATTATATCATCAAATATACTTTTAATATATTTTTTTGAACAAGGCCTAAAAATAGTTTGAGACGGCTCTGGCCTTCTACACAAAAGCTATACCTATATACTATTGAAAAATTTAACCATCTTTGGACATAACTAATGGAAATTATTACAGTGGAACAAATGGATTTTGTAGTGGTGAAATATTAAACCCAACATATAGTTTTGTTTACTTTTATATGCCATGTTTATTTTTCTTGGATAGAAGTCTATTTAGACACTGTAATGGTGAAAATTATTAGAGCATTAATTAGAGCAAGAGGAAACAAAAGTAACAACAACTATTGGTATAGACACTCAGGTGCAATTAAACATGAAAAGTAACAACTGAGAAGTAAGTAGATAACTTTGATTGATATATCTGATTTTAACCCAAAGAATACACTACGAATACAGAAAATAGCAGTAGTATTTAGGGATCAAATCTACAAAGACTAGTTACACAGTAAAACCTTTTATTTCGAATCAAGCTAGAAGACATAAAGATTTTGTTTGCTTTCGGATTGCAATTTTAAATTTAAAAGGAAAATAATTTAAAACAATGTAAATTCAATTGATTAAAAGCGTCGAATATCATGGTAATTCACATGATATCAAATCATGAATGCATAAAATTTACCAAAGAATCAATTAAACACCATTTTATAACTCAAAACACGTTTGTATAATTTTTACAATCCCGTGGCTCAAATTAAAATGTCTGACAACCTAAAAGACTAACTCTCGTTGAATTGAGGAGGTTAAACATGCATTAAGTTCGGGTTTTAATTTGTTCACAAAACACCTTAACATCACCTCTCGTTGGCTAAGGATACTTTGCTCACAAAGATTATTTTCAAGCAATTAAATCAATTCTCGCTGTATTCAATTAATCTAAGATCATTAACTAGGTGATCAATCAAGTTCATGCAATAAGAACAATCCATGTGAAGAACCCTAATGATAATTCCCTGATTAAACAATCCTAATCATTCAATCTCATCGATTCTTTTGAAAGCCCTAAAACCTAACAATGGATCTACTCAAACATGGTAAAGAAAAAAGCATAACTGAATTGAAAGACATAATAGATTAAAGGGGTCCAGGAAACTTCTCCAAAAGATTTACGTCCTCCAAAAGGTTTACAGTCATAAATTCGTCTCTCCAATTGCTTACAACTCAAAAGATCCAAAGAATTTCAAAATAAAATGTAAAAACCTAAAAACGTCCTAAAGGGGTATTTATAATGTTCTGTGCAAATCTGGGGCGTAAAGGGAAAACCAACAGAAAAAGGAAATATCAGATTTTTCGTCACACGAAAGGATCGATCGATCATCCACTGAGACCGATCGATCACTTAAATCACGGCGAAAATTCTCCATGCATCTTCTTTTGTAGGATCGGTCGATCCTACTAAGGCCCTTTAGTAAGATCGATCGATCCCACTAAGGCTTCATGCCCGAATTTTGCTCGAACATCTTTTTTTCTTCAAATCATCATGAACTTCATTAAAATCTTTTGAAATCTTCACAATTCCTTCAAATATTACTAATCACTTAAAATACTTGAATGCTCAAAGAAAAGACTCCAAAAAGTTAAAAAAAACAAATGAAAATACCACTTCAAGTTAGTAAAACCCCGAATATATCAATTCCTCAGACTTGAAACTTTGCTTGTCCTCAAGTAAAGACTAACAAGACTCAATCTAGTGGAAAGGTTTGAAAACGTGGAGATTCTAAAAACCTTTGTGGATCTTGCTATTTAGAAACGATTCATCTGACCATAAGTTAACAAGAAAAAAACTGTCAGACTTTCTCCCCAAATCCCCACAATGACATTCCAAGCTTATCCATACTCTAAATTCTAAACCTGTAAAACTTAAATTCCCTTCAGTCAACTCTTTACATTCATTAATAAGGGCTCAAGTTCTTATCAGTAAACTATTTTAAGAAAGGGCTTGGTATGGGAAGGTTATTTTAGGGGTGGATTTAAAGTTTTAGGGCGTTAAACAATATAAAATGGATGCATGACATTATGTAAAATCGTAGAAGAGACGAAACTATTGATAATCATAGTCCCTCCACTACCTATGTATTCCGTTACAAACCCCAAAACGACCTCCATCAATGATAAACAAGTTCCTGGCAAAACTCAAACTACTAAAACAAACACTTATTCTGGCCCCATACTTGTACAATTTTTCGTTTTTTTCTCTTTTCTTTTTTTACGTGCACATTTCGATAGGATCATTTCTTACAATACAAATCTCAATATAACATTAAAAACAACCAGAAAACTTAAATCACCCACCATCCTATGTTATCATCACAAATTTTCATTTAAGCTCACGTACATTCCCCAAAATGACATAATCAGTGCCTAACCACTTATCGTTCCACTAACCAATCCTAAGTAGCAAAGAAAGTTATGTCAATTCTACTCTGTCCATTGTTTTTGCACATGTGTGCATATAGATGAAAGACATGAGAATAAATGGAGTTTGAAAAGAGGAAAGATCAGAGTGTGGTACTAAACTTAAAATGAATCTGACAATTCAAGATGATAGAGGGGTAAAACGGATAAAACGATCATGTCTGTGGTTCAGTTCCTCATAAGATTTATGACAAGAAAATTAAGATTAGTTTAATGCCAAATAAAATAGAGTTAACGTCAGATCACAACAAGTCCACAAACCGAAACTTTTTGGTAGGAAGTTTAGTCAAAAGGTTCTCCAGTTTGATCGTACTAACAACTTCTGCAAAAAAATGGTCAATTTGGAATCATATAAAGATAACAGAGCAATAATCCAAAATCATCATGAATTTTGGTCATAATCCGCTACAGAATTTTGACTCAACAAAAAAATGACCGAAGAGTTAAAAAACACACCAAAAAAAAAATGAAAGTCATCAATACAGAACACCCTCCTCCACACTTACTTCACACTGTCCACGGTGCGAGTAGAAATCAGGAGTGTGCTAAAAACAAAACATCAAAATGAAAAAGAAAAATAACTGGATAAAAATATAGAAATGCACTGCAAATCTCTGAAGATGCTACTCCCTATGACCGGATCCCGAGGCGCATGCATTGTCGCCTAGCTCTCTTTTTCCCTCTGCGCTGAAGTCTCTCTGTAGAACTATGACTCCCTACAGAGTCATCATGATAACCATCAGCAACCTCAGTGGCATCAACAAAATTAGGGGCTCGTGCTGGCGGATCCTCCGTAGTGGCTGGATCACCCATGTGTGCACACATGATCGCCATCGTTCTCATGATCTTCTTGAGCATCTCTCTGTTGCCGCGTCCCAGATCTCCTAAATAAGCAAACTAAATTCCATGGGAAAAAAAACGTAATCAGAATAAGGCCCAACAACCTGTGAAGTACGTGCTGGAGCCTCCTGTAGAGCAGCCTCCAGAGCACCGTGTGGATCATCTGGTGGTTTATCTCCTCTGCCACCCCTCTTAGGGTGGTAGTAAGCAGGCGCAAGGCATACAAAGTCAAATGGAAGAAACTCTACGATGTTAAAGGAGAGGAGAATGGTACGCTCTTTCTGAGGGAGGCGAATGTGCATGTAGTCACTGTTTCGGTTTTGAAACCGGTAAATATATGGCCCACAAATGAAATCTTTGTTCACGAAGGTGGCCATATCCAACTTCAAAATCATCTCCTGATCATACTTGTTAGCAACCTGAGCTGCCCTCCTCAAGTCAACATGACAACGCTTCATGATCTTTGTGATCAATGCCCCATAGCCACACACTCTCTTTAGACCGTTGGTGAAGTTCAATCCCCTATAAAATGCAAAGTTGGAGGCCAGCAACACTCCCAAGTTGAACTCAGAAATGGGTGGATAGTCATCTAATGGACCCCGAGGTAGGAGGCGTCTCAAACCCATTAAGAGAAGAACGAGCTCCCATTTTGAAACACCTGTAGACTGGGTAGCTCTGTTAAGCAAAGTTCCAATCAACCGACATGCATATCGTAATATTGGGATGCGGATCTAGAACTCCTTAGTCTGCTTGCTCTTATATAGTCCATCTGCACCTATAACATTCCAAAAATCCATAAACTCATCACGCAAAATGAGAGCAGTCCTCTCACAAGAGCTAAATCTAAAGATGCTGCACAACTCCATAAGTGTAAGTTGGTAGTAATGCTTTTTTACTACCAAAACTCGCCACTAGATTGGCAGGATCAACATAATCAACCTAAAATGAAGCAATCAACTGTCGTGTGACCTCCGAGTAAGTGAGCTCATGTAGACGCCATAAATGTCTAAGCCCCATGAACTCAAACAAACTAGTCACATCCTCTCCAATTCCTAAGGTGACAAAGAAATACTGTCTAGTAGCTGGTATAACGGTCTTCTTCATCTCAACGCATCTAAATGCATCATGTGAGTCCAACTTCCAAATAGGTGTTCGGGTAGGAGGCGGTTGACTCGGCTCCGCGTATGGCTCTAGGCGGTTGTACGCATCTTGTCGCTCCATGGTCACATACTCTCATCATCTGCAAAACCATCACTCAAAAACCAAGTAAGAGGATGGAGTAGAAAAATCACTTAATAAATAAGCTTTTCGGTTTCAATTGATGCCAAAAGATCCAACTATGCAACATCAAAAATTTCTAGCATCAAACAACACTATATGTGAATTCCACGTCATCTCAATGTTCAAAGTAAACTCATTCACCCCACTAAACAACGCTCATATAACAAAGACACACTTTGTTCATAAACTCACTAAAATTCTCAAAGAAACTCATGATCAATTGTCTTAAACATGCTCATAAACTATCAAAGACATCATCTAGCACACAAATTCAAGAAGTTTTGGGTTCCTAAAAAACCCCCAATTACAAAATTTTTCTAACCTTAAAATCATCAATTTGCTCATCAAATTCATTCAAGCACAAGCAAAGTATCACAAACTCATGCCCATAAGATTAAAAACGAATCATCTAAGCAAAGGAATCATCACGATATCAAGGTTGGTTCAAAACCCCAATCTTTCTAAAAAAAGTCGAACTGAAATTTCATTTTTTCGTAAGTCATACCTTTGTAAATCCTAAAACCGATACTGGTGGTATATAGAGCTTAGAAAATTGATAAAGATCGACTACAAGAACTCGCAAAACCGTTGAAAATTGAAAAAGTTACGAAAGATTCAAAACTTTTTCAAGGGAGAGATGTGTGGAAGAAGAGGAGAAAACTTGTGAAAAAAGATTCTTTTGATCAAAACAACGTGGCTGGGTTTTAAAAAGGTGTTTTTTGTTTAAATTGAGTGAAACTAAATCAGAATTTTAACCAAAATTGAACCTAGTTCGCCCAACAAGGGAGATCGATCGAGCACTCTCAAAGATCGATCGATCTGTATTTTCACGGCAAAATAGTGATTGATCGATCTTACGGAAAGGCTTTTGTAAGATTGACAAATCCTACGTGAGACCTGTTTTTTTTTGT
Organism: Anastatica hierochuntica; assembly: GCA_900406275.1. NCBI lineage: Eukaryota > Viridiplantae > Streptophyta > Magnoliopsida > Brassicales > Brassicaceae > Anastatica > Anastatica hierochuntica. The sequence continues at coordinate 22,639 of OVAN01003146.1, forward strand.
TTTGAAAACACATGAAAACAAAGCTCAAAAGTTAGTTATAAAAATCGAAAACAAAGAGAAACTAAAAATAAAAATCAAAACGTGTCTGTAAAGGTACCAGTGGATTGCCTCCCACTCAGTGCTCGTTTAAGGTCATTAGCTTGACTGCATAGCCTTTTCAGGCTGGTGAGGATCATAGTAGTGACCTCAACAACCTCAGAATCACCCAAGTATGGCTTAAGACGTTGTCCATTCACCACGAATTCCTCTCCGTGTTTGTCCCATAGTACGACAACTCTGTAAGATCGCACTTCCTTGATTGTGAATGGACCAGACCACCTTAACCTCAGCTTTCCTGGAAACAATTTCAAATGGGATTTATAGAGAAGTACCTGATTTTCTAGTTTGAAGTCTCTAGGAATGATCTTTTTGTCATGAAAGACTTTTGTGTGCTCCTTGTAGATTCGGGAGTTTTCATAAGCAACATGTCTGATCTCATCAAGATCATTCAGCTGTAGTAGACGCTTCTCTGCAGCAGACTTGATGTCGTAGTTCAACAAATTCACTACTCATGCTGCTTAATACTCGAGCTCGACTGGAAGATAAGGACGACTTCCTGTACACTAAGTGGAACGGTGTAGTCCCCAGGGGTGTCTTGTACGAGGTCATGTAAGCCCACAATGCATCATCCAGTTTCGTAGACCAATATTTCCTAGAAGCTCCAACAATCTTTTCTAGAATGCTCTTAATTTCCCTATTGGAAACCTCCACCTGCTCGCTAGTCTGAGGATGGTAAGGGGTAGCAACCTTGTGATTAACTCCATGCTTCTTTAGTAGTCCATCAAAAACTTTTTTATGAAGTGTGAGCCTCCATTACTAATCATAATTCGTGGCACACCAAAGCTCGGGAAGATGATGGTGTTGAACATCTTCAACCCACTTAGACACATTAGTAGGACTGAAAATTGCTTCAACCCACTTAGACACATAATCTACAAATATAAGGATGTAATGGTTGTTATGAGAAGATGGGAAAGGACTCATGAAGTCAATTCCCCATACATCAAAAACCTCGAGTTCTAGAATGAGATTCTAAGGCATCTCGTTCCTCTTGCCAATATTTCCTTGTCTCCGACAGGAGTCTCATTTGGAGACAAAGGCCTGAGCATCTTTGAACATTGTAGGCCACCAGAAACCTGCATGCAAAACCTTAGAAACCGTCGTAAAGGTCACGAAGTGACCTGCATAGTGTGATCCATGACAATGAAAGAGAATGCCTTAAATCTCCTCCTTAATAACACATATCTTGAAAATCTCATTAGCACACTATTTATACAAATATGGCTCATCCCAAAATTACTATCTGATATCTCTGAGAAACTTCTTCTTCTAATATCTGACGAAACTAGGAGGCTCCAAATCTGCAGCAAGATAGTTCGCGATATCCCGAAACCATGGTATGGGCTCGTCTCTTCGCCCCTTCGTGTGGGTATGCGCCTCACGCTTCTTTCCCGAAGCTTATCTGACATCAAGGAAACTGTCATTCAGTGGGACAACTTCCTCCACGTGGAGTCTAGACAAATGATCTGCAAATGTATCTGCACCCTTCTTGTCTTTGATTTCAAGATCAAATTCCTAAAGTAACAAGATTTATCTCAGTAACTGCGGCTTGGCATCTTTCTTTGATAGTAAGTGTGTATGAACTATCACCTTGAAACCAATAAGATAAGACCTGAACTTCTCAAAAGCAAAGACAACTGTGAGAAGCTCCTTCTCAATGTGACATAATTGCACTGAGCATCATCCAGAGTCCTACTAGCATAATAGATCACATGCAACTTCTTGTCTTTTCACTGTCCCAAGACTGCTTTTACTGCGCAATCACTCATCACACATTACCTCAATTGGCAACTCCCAGCCAGGAGGCTGAACGATTGGCACGCTCACCAGGGGACCCTTGATTGCCAAAAACGCAGACATGCAATTCTCATTAAAGTGGAACTTCACATCCTTACACAACAATTGTGTCAAAGGTCTAGAAACCTTCGAGAAGTCCTTGATGAATCTCATTTAAAACCAAACATGTCCCAAAAAGCTCATGATCCCTTTCATTAAATGAGGAGGCTGCAGCATAGTCATCACCTCGATCTTGGCCTTGTCCACTTCAATACCCTTATATGAGATTTTATAGCCTAGAACGATGCCATCTCTAACCATGAAGTAACATTTCTTCCAATTCAGAACCATATGCTTGTCTTTATTGCGCTGTAGAACCCTACACAAATTAGAAAGACACATAGAAAAGAAAGAGTCATAGACATAAATATCATCCATAAATAATTCCATATGTCCTCAATCAAATAAGTAAAAATAGACATCATGCATCTCTGAAAAGTAGATGGAGCATTACACAAACCGAATGTCATTCTTTGATAAGAAAAATTGCCATAAGGACATGTGAATGTTGTTTTCTCCTGGTCATTCTGGTGAACAGGAATCTGAAAGAAACTTGAGTAACCATTTAAAAAGCCTTAATAAGATGGTTAACCAATCTCTCAAACAGTTTATCAACAAAAGGTAAAGGAAAATGATATTTCTTGATCGCAACATTCAAATCCTATAATCAATGCACATCCTATGTCCTGTAACAGTCTTAGTTAGAATCAATTTATTCTTCTCATTCATAATTACTGTTATTTCATCCTTCTTAAGCACTACGTGAACTGAACTGGACTAACCCAAGTGCTAGTAGAAATAGGATATTATGATTCCAACCTTTAAAAGCTTCATAATCTCTTTCAATTAAGTCATTTGATAGTGAAAAATGAGCTTTTCTATACTTGATTTTTCCTATATCCAACAAGAATATGAGCAAGCTCATTCTCCATATACTATGTTTGGACAATATTTAAAATATCTTGGTAGATCCAGAAGCAATTAATCAGATTATTGAATCAATATTTTATGTTATATTTATTTTATATTATAAACTTTTAATTTTGTTATTTGCTATCATATTAGCTTATGCATCTTTTATATGTAAAATTAGTAAATTATATCTTGAGGAATATCACAGTTGTTTTCAAGTTAATGTATAGTTTTAAATATTATTTAAGTATTAAACAAAAAATATCCATGATTTAAATGACCATCTTATGAATAAAAAAAGGTTTAACTCCAAAATGGAGTAATGGATGAAATTACTCCATAAATGAAATAATCCTAGTCATTACTCCATTTTAATGTTGAAAAAGGAACGAAGCTGGAGAAGATTTTACTCCAAACTTATGTTTAGAATGAAAAATGGAGTAGGGTTGGAGATGCCCTAACATCTTCCTTTTCCTTAAGCACACATATGAACATATGTCTTCATCCTAAACAGAGTCAGATTTGCTAACGATAGGCACTGATTGAACCTCCACTTCTTCAGTTTTCTGGTGAAATTCACGTCATTTCCTCACTTTTAACTGCTGAAACATGATTATCCCTGCAATCATGGCTGAAGAAACTTCCTCTACTTTTTCAACAAACTCAAAGCCAACTCCAATCTGCCACTTCACTTCAACTTCCAGCCATTACAGAAACCTACTCTGAACAACAAAACTTGGATCATGGTTCTCCTCATACATTATTCTCTACGAAGATTATGTTTTGACTTTAGGAATTAAGTAATCGAAGAAAAGAAAGCAAAAAGGAGGCGGGAAATTCTAATTTATTGATTCAATGGTAACAAATCCATCCAAGAGCAGATTAGAGAAGCGTACCCATGAGTCCAATGGCAAATATGGAAGACAAGAAACCTAGCTACTTTTGAGAAGAAAAGCACATCTGCTGATACTATTTTTGAGAAGGCAATAATTAGTTATTTGGAATGGAGAAGTGTTCATGATCTAGCTGCATATCATGGACTGATACAAGCTTCCCACCTACAAAACATCAAATGGACTAAACCCCGGATGCGTTAGTTAAATGCAATGTAGGAGCTGCATAGAGAAACATGAGAATGAATACCAGTGCCTCCTGGATTCTTCGAGATTGCAGAGGAGCAGGTTTAGCTCACAGTTGAAGTTCTTATCCACCATCATCTTCAGATATCCAGGGTCGGTCCTGAAGGGAGCGAGATGAAGCCACCACTTGTGGGCCCCGTTTTTTTTCCTTCAAATTTTTAGCAAAATTTTCATTAGCAAATTAGCTCCCGATTTATTCATTTATTAAAACTTGACCTCTAATTTTTTTTTATCATTTTATAAATAAGTGTTCAAACTTCTTTTAACATTAAGTCCCAAAAATGTTAGGACCGACCTTGCAGTCATCGAAAGATATCTATTGAGTTTCTTCTGCGTTGTGGAGAGTATGCGTAATCTTCTCCATCGAAGAGTGATTTTCTAAGTCTCTTGACAGGTCTTGCAAGACATTCGAAAATGATTACCTTACTTTGAAGAGTGGAAAATCGAGTCAATCTATAAACAAGCGAATCAATTCGCCATCGCTATCGCTGATTGTGTTACGGAAGGCCGGCGACACCAATCTTATATCGCCAACAAAGGTCTTCAATGGCTGGAAGCTCTCATCGTCTCCGAAGCAAGATCATATTGAAGCTTTGTCTCTCTCTATTGCGATTAACTTTGTTTCTTTTACGTTAATTTATCTTCTATTATGTCGTTGAAACCTTTCCCTTTTGTTGTCTGGGCCTTGGCTTGATGGACTAAACTTTTTGTAAGCCCAATGTCCTATAAGTCGTACCCTGTACTCATTTTAGTTTCTTTATTGAATGGAAAAACATTAAAAAAAATTCAACGGTAATAACAATCGCTGGAAAAACTGACAAATCTAAATAGAAAAAGGAATGCTCCCTTTCTCTAAAAGATACGAGAGAGACTCCCAAGTACAATTATTAATTTATCGAGAGAGTTTTTTCTCGAAAACTCAATTTGGGACCGAAAAAAATTATTGATTTATTCAGATATTAATTTATCGAGTATTAATTTATAGAGGTGATACTGTTTATTGTACATGTCTTTAAGCTTCACAGAGTTTAATAATGTATGAAATTTTTTTAATAGCAATATTTAGAAAAATTATCTAAAATAAAGAATAATCTAATTTTTCTTAGAAATAGCTAGTCTAATTATGACTCACCAAATTTATTATTGTCCACATAAAGAAAATAATCTTATAATTCTTTGATTAACTTTTGATAATTTATAAAAAAATTTCATTTTTTTTACCAACCAAACACTAATTCAGATAGTCATTCCGTAATTGGCTGCCCAATTCGGAGGAGAGAAATCTACAAAGATATAATCATAATTTAAACTACGGGATGTCTGCTTGTGTATTCGTTGTGCGCGAGATTTTTGATAACATGAATCCTGGAAGCTGATCACGTAGTCGTTGAAAGTCTTGGATGTAGGTATAGAAAGCTGGCCAAGCATCTGGATCGCTGAGAATCGTGAGTAGCTCCATACAATCGATCTCGAAAATCTGGCAATCAATTCTTCTACTTATCAATTCTGACATGGCCCATAGAAGCGCTTCCAATTCTGAATGCAAAGGTGAAAGACTGCGGCGGAGACACTTGGCCTCGAGTAAGACTATCGAATTATCCCTATCGAGACACATCCAACCTAATTCAGAAAAAGGTTCCGACTGCTTCCATGATCCATCTGTACGGCAACGCAGTACAAAAGAACATGTGCTCTCCACAGTCTCCCCCTCTTCATCCTTCAGAGGAGTGAAAAGTGCTTCCTCCCAGGCTAACATTTCAGTCTCCGCATTTTTCACAATTTCCTCAATTTCTAAATGGATTCCTTGGAAAACCTTTTGGTTCATTGCCTTCCAAATTAACCATAAGACAAATGGGAAAAGATCACTAACTTTCTCTTGGTGCCGTCGAGGATTCCGCCAGAATAGATAATCCATATTGGAAAATAGAGAGCTTGTTGGGAAGTCCTCATTGTTGGTCGGGTTTCTACTAAAATTCCAGATGTGCCCCAGTGCATCGCACCCAAAGAAAACATGATTGATAGTCTCCTCAGCGAGACCACAACGTTTACACATAGTGTCACAAGGGATCCCCCTCCCAATTAATTCAGTCGTCACCGCCAAACTCCCAGTAATAATTTGCCAGAGAAAATGTTGAATTTTCAGTGGGCATTTTACCGTCCATGGATATGCTTTCAAAGCCTCTAAGCCCGGTCCCCAACCATTATTATTAATCCGATTTATCGCCTCTGAATTCAGAAGCTTATACCCCGACTTCACCGTATACTGTCCTGATTTCGTGTAATGCCAAAATAAACCATCGTAAGTTGTGATCCGACTTGGTTGGATGCCGCGTATAAGTCCTATATCCTCTGGTTCCATAAATTCATGTAATATTGGCAAGTGCCACTCCCATGTGACAGGATCTATTAAATGTTGTACTTGTAACCGAGGATGCCAAACACTACCCCCGCCTCTTGCCGGTCGTGGAACTACATCCGGTAACCATGAGTCATGCCATACAGATGTATTGATTCCAGAGCCAATCCTTATCCTAACTCCTTTTTGTAACAATTTTTGTGAAGAGAGAATACTCCTCCAACCGAAAGAGGGTGAATGTGGCTTTTTAGCATTTAAAGGATGAACCTTCTTGAAATATCGCCCCCTTAGTACCCTAGCAACCAGCGATCCTGGAAACTGTATTAGTCTCCAAAGTTGTTTGGCCAATAAGGCCGTATTAAAATCCTCTAGAGACTTGAAGCCTAAGCCTCCTGCCTCTTTTTGGATGCATAATTTGTCCCATGCAACCCAATGGAGACCGGGTTACATCCATTGGAACTCCACCGAAAAAATTGCATTATATATTTATTTTTTCAAAGAAAAATAACTTTTTATCTAAGTAAATTTTGTTAATGATTGATTAAAAATGGAAATTAAAGATTTATCTCTTGTTACTTTAAAACCAGCTCATTTCATTTTTATTATGTCACCAGCGAATCTTGATTGTTCCTTGAGATATCGTCAACATATTTCTTATATAATTGCTGAAACCGTTATATTTTTTTTTTGTCGAATTCTTCTATCTTGTCTTGAAATTTGTCGACCTATTTCTTCAACTAAATTTTATGCTCTATCTTCTTCTCTTTGTTTACCTGTCTTTCTCACAGTAGCAAGAGGTTTGATTTATTTAAGGACTCTATTTTTATTTTAATTTTTCTAGAAGGTTCACTAATCATAAACTGTTACACGACAGAGAACAAAGCAATTAGATAAGACTTGTTAAAATACATCGAAAACAATGATAAAACCTATGTACTCTTGAATGGCCGTTTGAGGATTCATTACTGAAACCAATAGTAGCTCTTTTTTTTTCACCAACCAATAGTAATTCTGCTCCAAGTTTTTTTTTTTTTTGGTACTCTATTGGAGATAGATTTCACCTTCCCAAAAATCCGGTCTAGGATTCGATCCAAAGAAAATCAAACCGAATGCCATTATAAAACTCATGAAGATCCAATTCAAAATCTTGGTCAAAGTCATGGTCTATGTTATTAATCCCCTAAACATTAATTGGGTAGTGAGTTTACCACATGTCTTTTTTATAATGAGTTTCAACCAAAAAATTATGACATGGAACCCTTATGTAATTTGATTGGTTATAATTTATGACATGACAAACTCT
>OVAN01003147.1:0-30273 GCA_900406275.1 Anastatica hierochuntica
GAAGGGTATTTTTAGGACCAAGGTTGTCAGCCATCGACCTCCTGGTTGATGAGAGCCAACCTAGGATCGATGTCTGGCAACCTCCAGAAGAGGAGGCGTTGTTTACTCCCTAGGTTGCTGGCAATCGACCTTAGGTAGCTGGTCATCGATCTGCAGGTCAATGGGATCTCCCTTTTAGCAGTTTTGATGGCTTCTTGCTCCTCTTTGACACCATGTTTGATCCCATCTTCTACCATTGCTTATAGCCTTTAAATCCCTTTGATTCTTGGTCTTTTTGGCCTTTAGAATCCATCATCTCAAGCTCTCAAAGTGGTCTCCAAAGTTGTACCTACAAATGCAAAGATAATGACATGCAAATGCAATATGTTCCTAAACTAGACTCTAGACTCAAACTAATGCATCCTAAGAATTTTATGCAATATTTATAACCTAAATGCATCTAAAACATAAAAGAAATGAGTTATAAAATGCATTAAAACCTATGCACATTATGGAGCTTACGGGGATTCCTATTCAGTTTTGGTCGAAGGAGACAATGAGAAGCATCGGAACGCGGATTGGGACTGTTCGCGAGGTCAACAAAATGGATGGTTGCATACAAGTTACTCTAGACTCTCGACAACCATTGAAATTCACAAGGCCGCTCATGGATGATAAGGGGAATAAGGTGACAATCAAGATCCAATATGATCGATTGTTCAAACATTGCTCGGTATGTGGCCTCATGTCGCAAGAGAAAGGTTTTTGTGGTAAGGAAGATGTGAGTACACTAAAGTTAGTGGAAAGAGTAGGTGTGTTCTCTTGGCTTAAATCGAATTCGGATGATGTGCCTCTTCAGATTTGACGTGAGCACCAGAGCCTGCAACTGCGGTCTTCACGCCGAGATGTAGGCTCAAGTTCTGCTCTTGCAAATAGAGGTGAGAAGCAAAAGTATGAAGTAAGTGAGACAAGTCGTTATGAAACACGTGAGGATTGGCTTAGAAAGGATCAACATCCTGGGCATGCCAGGTACGACGTGAGGTCCTTTGATTCACGGCGTGTACTCGGTTAGGATTCTTTTTCCGTGCGTAAGCCTGATGATGTACCAAGCTACCATCAGCATCATGTTCACTCTCAGCAAGATGGTCCCTCTCGCCAAGTCTTTGAATGAGATAAGCATCCTGTTGAAGATCAATATCATCATCGTTATGGGGGCAGAGAGGTCTTAGGACATAACCAGGCTCGAGATTATGCGAAAGGTGGTGTCTCAAACTTCAGATATGTGCAGACAGGGAGAATTTTCTCAGATAGATCTTAGGCCCGTGACGAGCCGCAAAGAAGCACAGACCATAGAAGCTTGAGCTTCGAAAAGATTAGGAAAAGGGATCCTGACTCGGCGTTGAAAAGCGACCGTCGTCACACACGATCCAATGAGAGACATAAGGTTTCAAACCCTTTTCCTAGTTTTTTGATGGACAAAAGTCAAGATGTGGGTCTAGACAAAATTAAGTTGGTGTTTCCAGGAACTGATAAGATGGTGGATGATGATGACTTATTAGGTGAGGATTGGGGGAATGATAAGCTGAAGAAGAGTGTAGTGATTCGGAGTGAGGTGTCTGCTATTGCTAAAGGAAAAAGCCGTGAGGTATCTAATAATGCTAAGTAAAAAAGATATGAAGGTCTGATAGATAAGCATGTGACTAAACGTTCAAAGCGAACTCATTCATCGGGAAACCCTCCTTTCACTAAGAGTTCAATCTTCGCGATACCAGGAAAGAAAGAACGGTTTCTCCGTCGGGGATTCCCAAGGAAAAAACTTCCAGACATTACTGGGAAAATGACTACAGCTTCGGAATCGTATGTTCCTCGTAGTATTTTTTCGTCGAGTAAAAGTGATCCATCTAAAGGCGTTAGTGATTCTCGTAATTGTAGTTTTACTGAAAAAGAAAGTTTGGTGGGGTCCTAGAACCCACCCAGTAAGCGATGATGAGGATTCTTTGTTGGAACTGTAGAGGGATTGGGAATGACCTCACAGTTCGACGCCTTGAGGAGATACATAAAAAGTATTGTCCTTGTTTACTATTCTTGTCGAAGACGAAGAATCAGAGATCAGTGTTATTTGAGCAACAAGTGAAGTTAGGCTTTGATAGGTTTGTGACCGTGGAGCCCGTCGACGCAAGCGGTGGTTTAGCTTTATTTTTTATGAATGATTTTAATGATGTTATTTTATTTTCGGACAACTGTATGTTCGACGTTGAAGCTACCATTGATGGTGTTAAGGTTTACTTGACTTTTGTTTATGGCGACCTTGTTCGAGACCGTAGAGAGTTAGTTTGGGAGAAACTGGTTAATATCTCGAATGATCGTAATGGACCTTTGTTCATGATCGGCAATTTTAATGAGATAATTAGTAATGATGAAAAACAAGGTGGAAGGGTCTGTCCGGAGTCATCTTTTCTTCCTTTCCGCCAAATGATACAAGATTGCGGAATGTTAGAATTTTCTTACTCTGGAACCATATGTCCTGGGTAGGTAATCGAGGGAATAATTGTACACGTGTGCGATGTCGCCTGGATCGTGCTCTAGGTAATGAGAATTGGCATGAAAAGTTCTCACACTCGAGTGTTCAGTATTTAATATTGTGGGGCTCTGATCATCGGCCGGTCATATCGCATATACTAGCTCGACCTCTGCTTTTGAGGAAGACCTTTCGTTATGACAAGCGTCTACTTAAGAAAGAGGGGTTTGAAGAGATAGTCAGAACTAATCGGGATGGTTTAGGCCATGGTCTGGATATTCGGTCTAAAATAAATGCTTGCAGGAAGACCATTGTCTCTTGGAGCATGAATGAAAGGATAGTGGTAGAACATAGTTTAGAGGAGCTCATAGATAGACTTGATGATCTTCATGTCTCTGATAGTTCCACTCTTGCAGAGATAACATCGGCTACGACGGAGCTTCTTGAAGCTCTGTGGGAGGAGGAGATGTTCTGGCGTCAAAAAAAGCAGGACGCTATGGCTTCGTGAAGGAGACCGAAATATGATTTATCACTGAGCAAGAGGAAGGGATTGTGGCCATTGCCACAAAATATTTTCGAGAGTTGTTCCATAATTCTGGACATTTAGCTATTGAAGAGACAATAGGTCTCTTTCCACGAAATATTACACCTGTTATGAATGAGGAGCTTACGAAGCCAGTGGCAGAGGAAGAAGTCCGTAGAGCTTTGTTCGCGATGCATCCGGAAAAAGCTCTTGGTCCCAATGGGATGACTGCTCTGTTCTATCAAATTTTTTGAGATGTTGTTAAGCGTGATATTTTTTTGATGGTTAATCTCTTTTTAGCAGAGGGCATCGTTACGCCTAGTTTAAATGAGACAAACATATGTCTAATTCCTAAGAAGGACAAGCTTCAGGAGATGGCAGAGTTTCGCCCTATCTATCTTTGCAACGTGTGTTACAAAATAATCTCCAAGTTATTGTGTCAGAGGTTAAAAAGATTCCTACCCAGCCTCATATCTGAGACCCAGTCAGCCTTTGTTGTTGGGAGATTTATTACTGATAACATTTTGATGGCTCAAGAGATGTTTCATGGCTTACGAACAAATCCTGTTGGGAAATTAGAACAAATAACTATAAAATCGGATATGAGCAAGGCTTATGATCGGGTGGAGTGGGATTTTGCGGAGGCAGTGATGAGGAGGATGGGGTTTGCAGAACATTGGATAGGGTGGATCATGCATTATATCAGATAAGTATCCTATCGAGTCTTGATCAATGGTCAACCCCATGGCCTTATTATGCTAGAGAGAGGGTTGCGACGGGGAAATCCTTTGTCTCCTTTTATCTACATATTGTGTACAGAAGTGATCATTGGTTTTCTGAAAGAGGCGGAGTGGCAGGGATGGATAACCGGAATGCGAGTAGCACGAGTTAGTCCACCAGTGTCCCACCTCCCGTTTGTGGATGATAATCTCTTTTTTTGTAAGGCGGAGCCCCGAAAATGTTTGGAGATAATGAAGATCCTTGATTCGTATGGAAAAGCCTCAAGACAATGTGTTAATTTCAACAAATCGTCGATCATGTTTGGTAAAAAGGTTTCTGAAGGTGTAAGACAGGAAATAAAGGATATCTTGGGCATTCATAGCGAAGGGGGACTGGGAACCTACTTGGGTATCCGGGAAGATCTTAGCGGCTCAAAATGTAAGGTCTTCGCCTTCATTAGGGACTGTTTACAGAGTCGGGTGAATATGTGGTCATCCAAATGGCTCTCCAAGGGGGGCAAAAACACCATGATTAAAATAATGGGATATCCAGCTTCCTTCTTCTCCTGGATACCTGTGATAAGGTAACAAGTGGGGTAGCGAGATATTGGTGGAGTTCAGATTCTCCTCCTAGGGGAGTAAACTGGGTGACTTTGGATAAATTGTGTGAGTCAAAATCCGAAGGGGGATTAGGTTTTTGTACACTTCATGAGTTTAATTAGGCTCTGCTAGCTTAAAAACTTTGGCGCTTGATTCGATATCCCCAATTTCTTTTGGCCATGGTTCTCAAAGGCTGATACTATAAGTATACTACGCCTTTGAGAGCACCGGATCTGGATACTCCATCGTACGGCTGGAGGAGTATATTGGTATCTAAGGATTTGATTCTCTGCGGTATCAGGAAGAAGATTTTCTCTGGTCTTACTACTAGAGCATGGGAGGATCCGTGGATCCCAACGAGACATGCGCGACCGGCGAGGGCAAGAGTCTCGGTTGTACATCCTTTGATGGTAGTCAGCGATTTTATTGATAGAGCATCGAAACAATAGGATATCCAAAAGCTCGAACAGTTTATGGAACCATAGGATATTCCCCTAATCAGGAGTTTACCGATAGCTCAATCTTTCCATGTGGATGACTTTTGCTGGCAATTTACTAAGTCGGGGCAGTACACAGTAAGATCGGGCTATAAGATTGCACGGGAGCTGTCCGAAAATGCAGAGGGAGCGGAGTATCAAGAACCAAGTCTGAATGCTTTAAAGAGCCATATCTTGAAAGTTGATGCCTCAGAAAAGATTTGTCATCTTATGTGGGAGATTGTGTCAGGCTACGTAGCTGTCACTCATAATCTGGTGGGTCGAGAAGTGAATTGTGTGGACCTTTGTCCGCGGTGTGGGGACCCGGAGGAATCAATATACCATGCGTTTTTCACGTGTCCCAAAGCGCTACAGGTCTGGGCGTTGGTTCCCTCCTTGATGGTACCGAGAGTTTTCCCTGTATCGAGTGTATACAGTAACATGGCTTATCTGTTCTGGGATTCTAACGTTCCAAGTAAGGAGGGCCATGCATCATACCCATGGATCTAGTGGTTTATTTGGAAAGCTCGAAACGAAAAACTTTTTCAGGGGATCACGAGGGAGGCGCATGATATTATTAGTCATGCCACTTCTGAATGGCGGGCCTGGACGACAACAAATGATGACAACCACCAGAGTTTACTGGCAACCCGGAGTGTGCAAACACAAGCCATATGCTTGAAAGACATCTGCTTAGTAGATGGCTCCTGGAAGTTAACAGATATCAACAGTGGACTTGGTTGGTCTTTGATTAATTTGAACGGTGTTAGTACTTGGATGGGATCTCGGAATCAGGTTCGAAGAATATCGCCTCTGCATTTAGAACTTGAAGCTCTGATTTGGGCAATGCAGAGCGTGGTTGCGCATTCGGAGGTGCAGGTTTTCGGCACGGATAATCAGGACGTCATTAGGATGCTCTCTACTCCAGCTGACTGGCAAGAGTTTGCGACATAGCTACGGGACTTTGAGATGTCAAAGCTTGCTTTTCCGCATTTTAAGATTTCTGATGTTCTGCGGAGCTCAAACTCAAAGGCAGATCTTTTGGCTCGTCTTGCTAGACAGTGTTCACTTTTGTTTTTTTTTTTGTTGGTTGTTCTATTCCGGTGTGCCTTGCCATACCACCTCAAGCTTGAGTAATAGAATAGCCTTTTGTGTCACAAAAAAAAAAACACCGATCCCGATTTAGAGACAATTTTTTTTCTATACAAAAGACCAGATGCGGCATACCTCTACAATGTCAAAAATGTTTCCTATTTGATTTCTCTATTTTTTAAATGTTTCCTTTTCTCTTAGTCGCTTCTTTTTCTTATCTAACATTGGTGTAGACTATAATTAAACTTCTACATATGGTGAAGAGACGTTACCTTTAAATTGAACAATAAGAGTTTTTCTTTAAATCTGAGTTTGGAAGAAGAGTATTCTTCAAAACTTGACCCTTGTTTGGTTTGTAGGTGATAAATCAAACTATTTGTCTTTGTTCTTGAGCTTTTCGGGAATCCCACAAGAACTATCATTTAACGTGCTTTCACTCCATCAAAATTGTAGTACGAATTTAGATATTTTTATAGTACTTTTTTTAATATTTCAGGTACAAAATACCCGAACAGAACCCAAATTTTTTTTTGGTAAATACTTTTTCCTCTAACAAATATAGGAACCAAACCGAAAAAATTTCCAAAATGAACATGAGCTGAAATAAAAAGATATTCAAATGATTCTACAGCCTGTAAATGAACTATTCGATACCCAAGTAAAACCGATCTGAACTCGAAAGCGTAACCGAAAGTCCATCCCAAAAAATAACAGGTCTATTACAAATTTTTAATATGTATGGAGTGGCATGAATCAAACCTCTGGCCTCTGTAAACCTTTTTTGTAACAACCTAAGCTAACGATTCTTTCTGTAAAATTAGGACCAAAACTTTACATATTGAAATAATCTTAACAAGCCAAGATGGGATCTAAGTGTTAGTTTAATATTAAAAGTATGAGTTATGAGATGCAAAATGTTAATGTCTTCCATGTCTATTGGGTCGAACACGTTTCGAATGAATTAGAAGTGGAGAGAATTTGCCACTGCTATATTTCAATTCGATATCCACACATATCACAATTATAACTGATAAATATCTAATAAGAAAATGTATCTCCAACACACTATATAATAGTTTTAGACCTTGACTGAAGAGGCAGGTTAATTAAGGTTAATTATGGCTTGAAGATCCAGTGGATAGACTACTTATATCTAATCAAACTTTTTGACTTTTCTTGTGTTAAAGTCATTGTAGCCAAATATTATTTTGTTATAATTATTTATATTGTTGATCACTTTTTTATTTTGGATTTACACTTCAAGGCACTTTAGTGTCAAGAAGTACTTTTTCATTTTGATATTACAGAATTATCCTTATTTTATTTTTTTCATATTTCTTCTCTCTCTTATACTTCTCCCTCTCTTTGTCTCTCTCTTTCTTATCAATCAACTAGCTTTTTAATTTCATACAATAATATCATTACAAAAATGAAAAACTATGTTGTAATTATGTTGTGTATTCAGTTTTCAAATAGGTGGTTCGTTCGATAGTCAAAAGATTTGGACAAGGTAGATTAACAAGTATTAACTTAAGAGTACTGTAGATCTACAATATATGTTTGATTTGATTATTTTTAAAATCGAGCCGTGTTTATAATTTACGAGACAAAATTGTAAATCTACACTTTTGTACACCTCACGTTCACTACAAGAAAACAGTCAATTTGCGAGGAAAAACTACAGTCACAAATTTGCGTGCAATTTGCGAGTGACTTGCAAGGAAAATTTTTTTACTCGCAAACTGGTCGCAAATTTACTTGGAAATATTTTACTCGCAATTCAGTCGCAAATTTGCGACTGATTTGCGAGAAAAGGTTCTCCCTCGCAAAATTGCGAGTGACTTGCTAGGAATAAGTGAGAGAAAACGTTTTTACTCGCAAGTTGGTCGCAAATTTTGAGAGTAAATTTCGAGTGACAATTTCTATTGCTAATTTGCGAGGGATTTGCGAGTAAAGAGTGAGAGAAATTTTTTCCCTCTCAATGTGGTCGCAAATTTATGAAAATACACGTTTTTACCTAGAGTAACTAATATTTGCGAGGAAAATTTCACTCTCAAATTCCTAGTAAATTCGTAGCAGATTCCTAGCAAATCTAGCTTTCGCAATTTCCAAGCAAATCAGTAGCAAAATTTTGCTTATATATACAAATCTCCACTCTCCCATAATCTTCACCAATTCACAATTCCAAAAAAATATAATAATAACAAAACAAAAAAATGTCTGCTTCGGAGCACGAAATTTTCGCCATGCGAGGATAGATGTATCGGCAGAGAGACCCAAATACCGGTGAAGTTACAATAAAGTACCGTGATGGTGTGCGGGGATTCATCTACCAGGCAACAAATAATCCCCTAGCGCAGGAGAACGGTAAAATCTTCTGCCTTTGTCGAAAATGTCGGAATGAGAAGTATCTCTTTATAGATAATGTGAAGAGACATTTATTTAATAGATGTTTCACACCAAATTACTATATTTGACTTTCGCATGGGGAAAGTTCTAATGTTCATGAAGGTAGTTCTAGTCGTAGGAACTTAAATAGAGGAAGTTTTCGTCAACGTTTAACATAAAATAGGTTTCATGATATGGTTACAGATGCATTTCAAGAAACACCATCTGTTTTTAATGAAAATGCTACATTTGCTAGTGTTCCAAATTACGAGGAACCGAACTTAGATGATAAAATTTTTTACGATATGTTAGACGCGGCGAATCAACCTATCTACGATGGATGTAGAGAAGGACAGTCTAAATTATCATTAGCATCTAGGATGATGACAATTAAAAGTGATCACAACTTACCTGAGAATTGCATGGATGCATGGACCGATTTATTTAAAGAGTATTTGTCTGTGGATAATAATTCGGCTGAGTTTTATTATGCAATTCAGAAATTAGTTTCGAGTCTTGGGTTACCATCTGAAAAAATTGATGTATTCTTCGACAACTGCATGATATTTTGGAAAGATGATGAAAAGTTGCAGGAGTGTCGCTTTTGTGGGAAACCAAGATATCAACCTACTGCTGGACGTACACGTGTACTATTTCAGCGGATGTGGTACTTGCCAATCACGGAAAAACTGAAGCGTCTATATTTTTCTGAGAAGACAGCGGCTGCCATGAGATGGCATGCACAACATACAACTGAAGATGGAGAGATTAGACATCCGTCTGACGCGAAAGCATGGAAACACTTTCAAACGGTATATCCTGATTTCGCTAACGAGTGTAGTAATGAGTATCTTGGTTTGTGTACAAATGGGTTTAGTCCATTCGATATGTCTAGTAGAAACTACTCGTTATGGCCTGTCATCTTGGCGCCCTACAATCTCCCACCATAATTGTGCATGCAGAGGGAGTTTTTGTTCATGAGCATTCTTGTGCCTGGTCCTAAACACCCGAAGAAATCGTTAGATGTTTTCCTTCAACCTCTTATCCATGAGTTGCAGCATTTATGGTATGCAGGAGTACGTACATTTGACCAATCACAACAGCAAAATTTTAAGATGCGTGCGGTCTTTATGTGGACCTCGCGAAGCCCGAATGGATGGACCCCGCCGTTAGGGCCGGACTTGTCACGCATTCGACAGGGGAACCGCACAAGGCGAAGAGCGATTGCTGTATTACGGTCCGGAAAAATCCGTAGACACAGCAGAATGATGCGACCCACCGCGCCGGACAGCACTCACTCAGGGCGAAAGCCCGAAAAATTTAAGTCAATTTTTTTATTTATTAATTAGTTTATAAATTTTTAGTATAATTAATAATTAGTATATTAATTATTAATTAATATATTAATTAGTATATTAATCAATTAGTTTTAATTAATAATTAGTATATTAATTAGTATCTTAATTATTCAATTTTTAAAGGTAGTTTTAATTGTCGAACTTGAAAAAAAATAGGCCGACTCTACGCAGTTCGAGACAATCGATTTGTTGGCTGTTTTACAAGAGACGAAGCAGAAGACCGACCAAACAAGGGTAGATGCGAAGGCCGAGCGTCTCTACAACGAGGTCGCCATGAAGATTGATGCAGCCGAGATCGAGATGTTGATGGAAAACCCAGATAGCTCGGTCCAATCTACGGGTCTGTCGCGGTTCGAGAAGAACAAAATTTTTGCCCAGGTTAGTAGTTTTATAATATTTAATAAAAAATTAACACGAACAATTTTTTTAATATTAAATTTTCTTTATTTCTTTTTTTTGTAGGCCGCTACCTGGTCGAAAGGCCGGATCTTTGGCGTTGGTTCCCTGCAGTCGGAGGCGTCTTCAGCTGCGTCCGGTGTTCAGCTTCCTATCCGCGGCACCCAGTCCGAGCTTTAGGCGGAGCTGCAGCAGACGAAGTCGTTGTTAGGGGCGACGCAGATTGAGTTGTCAGTCGTCAAACATCAGATGGAAAGTTATTCTGTGCTTTTTGATTATATGTCAAATACGAACCCTGACTTCCAAACATGGTATTCCCCGGCACAACAGCAGCAATAACATCAGCAACAACAGCAGAGTAGGGGGAACAATAGCAGCAGCAGCCGCAGAACCAAAATTAGATTAAGGTTTTATTTTATTTTGGTTTTGTAAACATTAAAAAATATTTAAAATATTTCAGATGTTTTTTTTTTTAATTTTCTTTAAAATTTATAAAATATTTTCAATTTTAAATATTTAATTATTTCATATATTTTTTTAAAAAAAATTTAAATATTGGCTTGGAAATTGTGAGTGGGTCGTCACAAATTCCAAGCAAAATTTTGCTAGGAATTTGCAAGAGACCACTCGCAATTTCAAACAAAATTTGCTAGAAAAATGGTCTCTCGCAAATTCCTAGCAAAATTTTGCTAGGAAATTGACTCGCAATTTCCAAGCAAAATTTGCTAGGAAACATGGCTTTCGAAAATTCCTAGCAAAACTTTTGCTAGGAAATTGTGACTCATCACTTGCAAATTTCTAGCAAAATTTTGCTAGAAATTTGCGAGAGACCACTCGCAAATTTTTCCTTGTGTTTTCTAATCGCAGTTTACTCGCAAATATACAGTCGCAGTTTACTCGTAAAATTGTGAGGAACTAGCGAGTATATATTGTACTCGTAAATTTGCGAGTAAATTGCGAATAATATTCATTTGCAAGAAGCCATTTGCGACAGGAAAATTTTACTAGCAAGTTCCTCGTAAATCATGATTTGCGAGGAACTTGCGACTAGAATGTTCCTTGCAAATTAACCATTTTCTTGTAGTGGTTTGTACACCTCAAGCTTTTACCGAGACAACACGAATGGTGAATTTATGGATAAGTTTGTTGAAGTAAGTAAGCATGATATTGTAATTTGATTTGGATTTAGTTTTTTGGGTTTCATTGTTTGTGAATCTACTGAGAAATGGACGAAGAGAAATACAAGAGATATGGAGATGGAAACATATGAAATAAAGAGGTTGAAAGAGAAGTGAAACACGCACACAAAGTGTTCGATAAATTTACAAATCTAGTGGATGCGTCCTTAAGGATATGTTAATATGGACATGTTCATAGTTAAAAAGATACTTAATATCTCAAGTGTTTATAAATCACAAATGACATGTTTTATTTATGAATGTTTCAAAACTAGTTACTATGTAAAATATCAAAAATCATAATATATAAAAATTTATTATATAATATACACATTTATTATTAATGATTTGGGTATAAAAAATGGTCAATTTAAGACATTGGAAATTGGACCTGGCCACAAGCAACACCATTACTTTTGTCTATTCTTTTTTTTTTACACAAAAAGGCTATTCTATTATTCAAGCTTGAGGTAGTGTGGCTAGCTACATCGGAATAGAACAATCCACAAACGAGAAAAGAAATAAGTATTGTCTAGCCAAGCGAGCTAATAAATCAGCCTTTGAATTTAAACTACGTGGAACATAAAGTAACTTGAAATGCGGGAACGCCATCTCCAGCCTCGCAACCTCTTGTAGCTATGTCGCAAAATCTGGCCAATCATCAGGAGTAGCTAGCATACGGATGACATCTTGACTATCAGTCCCGAACTCCTGGACCTCATTGTCCGTCATACTCTGCATCGCCTAGATCAAAGCCTCAAGATTTGAATGAAGAGGCGACAACCTTCGAATCTGATTACGAGCTCCTATCCGTGTACAATTTCCATCTATGCCAAACAGTGACCAACCCATCCCGCTATGTACTTCCGATGATTTCCAGGCGCCATCCACTAAGCAAATATCACGCAAGCGTATGACTTGCGTCTCTGATTGTCGAGCGGCACAAGCAACCATTGATTCATCTTCATTCGCCGCTATCCACGCCCGCCATTCTGAGGTGGCATGGCTAATAATATCAGGGGTCTCCCGTGATAAACCCTGAAAGAGTTTTTCGTTCCTTGCCTTCCAAATAAACCAAAGGATTCATGGAAATAACTCATAACCCTCGGTCCGCCCAGCTACGTCGCTCTAGAACAGGTAAGCCATATTACTGTAGACGCTCGTTATGGGAAAGACCGCCGACACCCTAAAGGAAGGTACCAAACCCCATACTCGTAATACATGGGGACACTCGAAAAGAGCATGAAGAATAGTCTCCTCCGGGGCCCCACACCGCGGACAAAGGTCCACACAGTCAATTCCTCTGCCCACTAGCTTATGAGTAACAACAACATAGCCCGTCACAATCTGCCACATAAGATGACGAATCTTGTGCGGAGCATCAATCTCCCATACGTGGCTCTGCAAGGTATCTAAGCTAGGTCCATAACTCACTCCTTTAGCATCTCGAGGCAGCTTCCGCGCTATCCAATAACCAGACTTAACTGTGTACTGGCCCGGCTTCGTGAATTGCCAGCAAAAATTATCCACATGAAAGGATTGTACAATAGGTAGACTCCTAATAAGCGGTATATCTTCAGGTTCCATAAATTGTTCCAACTTTTGGACATCCCACTGCTTCGAAGCTTGATCAATAAAATCACTCGTTACCATCAAAGGATGTGCTACAGGAATCCTTGGCCTTGCTGGTTGCGCAGGTCTCGTCGGGATCTACGGATCCTCCCAAACTATGGTAGTAAGACCAGAAAAAAAATCTTCTTCCTAAGACCGTGTAGAAGCAAATCCTTTGAAGCCATAATGCTCCTCCACCCATATGAAGGCCTATCTGGGCCAGGCGCCTGCAGTGGTGAAATGTACTTGTAGTACCGTCCTTTGAGTACCCTTGCCAGTAGCGATTGCGGAAATCGGATAAGACGCCAGAGTTGTTTAGCCAAAAGAGCTAAATTAAACTCATGTAGAGTACAAAACCCAAGCCCCCCCCCCTTCCTTTTTTGGGGCACATAGCTTATCCCAAGTAGCCCAATGAATTTCTCTACGAGGGGGGTCCGAGCTCCACCAATACCGCGCAATCGCACTCGTTATCTTGTCACAAGTATCCAGGGGTAGAAGGAAACTGGACATAACATATGTTGATAAAGCTAAGGCGACCGCCTTAATCAAAATCTCCTTGCCCCCCTTGGATAACCATTTAGACGACCACATATTCACCCTATTCTGAAAATGATCCCTAATGAAGGCAAATACCTTACATTTTGAACCACTCAAGTCTTCCGGGATACCCAAGTAGGTACCCAAACCACCCTCACTTTGAATGCCCAGGATGTCCTTCAAATCTTGTTTAACGCCAGCGGGGATTTTTTTACCAAACATGATCGATGACTTAGTGAAATTAACACATTGTCCTGAGGCTTTTCCATACGAATCTAAGATCTTCGTTATCTCCAAATATTCATGGGGCTCCGCCTAACAGAAAAAGGGACTATCATCTGCAAACAGATGGTGGGACATTGGCGGACTAGCTTTTGCTACTCGCATTCCGGTTATACGTCCCTGCCACTCCGCCTCTTTTAGAAGGCCAATGAGCACTTCCGTACATATTATGAAGATAAAAGGAGACAAAGGATCTCCCTGTCGTAACCCTCTTCTTGGCATAATATGACCCCGAGGTTGACCATTGATCAAGACATGATAGGAAACTAATCTGATGCATTGCATGATCCACCCTATCCACTTTTCTGCAAAACCCATCCTCCGCATTACCGTTTCCACAAAATCCCATTCCACCCGGTCGTAGGCCTTGCTCATATCCGTTTTAATGGCCATTCTCTTTCTTTTTCTTGCAGGATTTGTGCGTAAGCCATGAAACATCTCCTGAGCGACCAAAATATTATCAGTAATCAAACGTCCAGCAACAAAGGCTGACTGGGTCTCGGATATAAGCCTAGGCAAAAGACGCTTCAAGCGCTGACACAATAACTTGAAGATAATCTTATAGCACACATCGCAATGACTAATGGGCTGAAACTCGGACATCTCTTGAGGCCTGTCCTTCTTAGGTATAAGACAAATGTTTGTTTCGTTCAAGCCATGCAGAATGATGCCCTCTGTTAGAAATTTGTTAACCATCAACACAATATCCTGCTTCACCACACCCGAGAAGTGTTGGTAAAACAGAGCTGTCATACCATCAGGGCCAGGGGCCTTTTCCGGGTGCATGGCATACAATACTTTACGAACCTCCTCCTCTGACACTGGCTTAGTAAGCTCCTCATTCATAGCGGAGGTAATCTTATGTGGAACGAGACCTACGACCTCGTCAAAATCTAGATGTCCAGAAGTCTGGAACAAATCACGGAAATATTTTGTGGCAATGGCAACAACTCCTTCCCCTTGATTAATCACATCACCCTTTAGGCGTAAAATCATATTTCTCACCCTCCTTTGTTTCGTCGCCGCATGGAAGTAACTTGTATTCTGGTCCCCTTCACGAAGCCATAATGCCCGACTCTTCTATCGCCATAACATTTCCTTTGCTTTCAAAGCATCATGAAGTTCTGTCGTAGCCGATGTTATCTCCTACAGGGTGGCCTCATCAGAGGCGTGAAGAGTATCAACCCGATCCTTCAGCTCCTCAAGACTATGTATCACAACTATCCGATCATTCTTACTTTAAGAGACAATGGTCTTCCTACAAACACTTATTTTAGCCCGAATGTCCATAGCATGTGGCAACCCACTCCAACTATCCTTGACAATCTCCTCAAAGCCTGCCTTTTTAAGAAGTCTCTTATCGAAACGAAAAGACTTCCGCATGTATAAGGGGCGAGCGAGTACATTAGCTAAAATTGGCCTATGATCCGAGCCCCACAACCTCAGATATTGTACACTCGAGTGGGGAAATTTTTCATGCCAATCCTCGTTACCTAGAACTCGGTCTAAGCGGCATCACACACGAGTACGATTATTTCCTCTATTTCCTACCCAGGACATATGGTCCCCAGTATTAAGAAATTCTAGCATGCCACAATCGTGAATCATCTGGCAGAACGGAAGGAAAAAAGATTCAGGACGAACCCAACCACCCTTGTTTTCGTCATTGCTTATTATTTCGTTGAAATCCCGAATCATAAACCAGGGCCCAATAAGGTCGTTTTAAATGTTTACCAGTTTCTCCCAAACTAGAGCTCTACGGTCCTGGACAGGGTCGCCATAAAAAAAGTAATAAAAACTTTAATACCATCAATAATTGCTTCTACGTCCAACATACGGTTGTCCGAGAACAAAATAACAACATTAAAATCATGCATAAAAAAAATAAAGCTAATCCTCCGCTCGCTCTAATTGGCTCCACGGTCCCCAACTTATCATAACCCAACTTCAATTGTTGCTCTAGCAACACCGATCTCTAATTTTTTTTGTCTCCAAAAGGTATATTAAGCCAGGACAATACTTTTTATGTATCTCCTCTAGGCGTCGAAATGTGAGGTCATTCCCAATCCCTCTACAGTTCCAACCCAGTATCCTCATCTACACTTATTGGGTGGGATCTGGGACCCCACCAAACCTTCTTTGTCATTAGAACGATGTCGAGACTCAGAGGCTCCTTTAGATGAATGGCCTTTTCTCGAAGGAAAAATGCGAGAAGGAATATAAGATTCCTTAGTCATCTTAGTAGCTATGTCTTGAGATTTTTTCCTTGGGGATCCCCGACGGAGGATCTACTCTTTTTCCCATGAATCGCAAGAAGTGAGGTACGTGAAGATGAAGCCTTCCCAGAAGAGTGGTCTTTCTTTGCGCGCTTAGACACATGTTCATCAGACATTCACTGAGAGACCCTTTCCCTAGACTTATTAACTCCCTTGCCACGTACATCATCCTGTAGACTAGCAACATGATTAGGTTTGTTGGATTCATTATTCTCCTCTTTTGCTTGTTCCCAATATTCGCCTAACAAATAATCATCATCAACCACTAAGTTAGACCCTCCCACAACCATCTGTTCATTATCTTTAATCGCTACGGAAGGTAAAGTCTTACTTGTTGAGCTCGCGATTTCGGTGTGCTTCGTGTGACTACGGTCACTGACCAAAGCCAAACCAAGGCCCCTATCGACAGACTTTGACGAGTTACCCACCATGTGATCCTGCTTGTGCGGCCTCTCTCATGCGCAGAAGATGCACCCGAGAATATTCTACCTGTTTTAACATAACGCCAATTGGAACCATTGCCATAGGAGCGATCATGGAACCTGCTTGTACGATCATCAGCTCGATCTCGATGGAAACGATGATCTCGTTCCACCACTGAGAGCTTCTCCCTATCAGAGCGCAAGAAAGCATCTCGAGAAGATCCCTAAAGTTTTCGAAAGTGCCGCTGGTCAGACATATAAGACTGATGATGGTCACTTGATACGACATCGTGCCGGCTACTAGGTTTTGAAATCGGTCTGTGGTCCTTACGAGACTCAAAGAACCGATCACTGCCTTCATGGACCAAGGTTCCCAGCCTCTCCTCACCCCTGTCATAATGGCGCTTCACTCCTCTCTCTTCGTGATCCATGCGAGAGACAGCAACCCGACGCAAACCCGGGATATGACTGTTCTGAGAACCCAGCTTGACCGGGAGCGTTTGAAGCCTAGAAAAGACTCTTGTTCTAGTCTCTGGCTTGAGACTTGCCCGAGTTAATTCATGGCCTTCGCTCTGTTTACCACAAAAGGCCTTGTCATATGACAACAGCCGATCATAATGGATCTTGATTGTCACCGTATCGCCTTTATCATTCATTAATTGCCGTGTGAACTTCAGAGGCTTCCGAGAGTCGACAGTAACACGCAATCGACCATCCATTTCATTCACCTCATGTATAAATTGTCTATTCATATATGTCTAAATAGTAAATAAAATATGGACTTTTCCACAAAATAATTGTCTACGAAGTCATTGTACACACACGTGTGTTGTGTAAGTCTGAAGGGCAAAATTGTCCAGTTTTGTCTAAAAAACTGGAAAAGTGACCTATATCCCACATGTATCTTTTTGTTCATTGGAAACCAAAAAGTATCCTATCATGTAAATTACTCCATTGTTTTCTTGTTGTATATAAAAGTCACCTTAAAGTAACTTTTCCCTTTATTTTCTTTAAAAATAGTTATATGTTGTTATTTTATAGTTACGATACTAAATCATTTTCTCTAATCGACAAAAGAAAAAATCATTTTCTCTAATAATAGAAATATATAAATATGTTAAGCAAATATTCAAAATACAACATATATACTAATAATTGGAAATTCAAGTCGTCTCATCCGCAGGATATATGTTTTTTAACAAAACACTAAATAGTCTTAAATATTTTCGTGTTTATAAGGATGAAAAATTATATAAGAATTTTAATTTAATATAATTTATTATAATAGTTTGTGTAGCAATTATTAAGGTAGTTTAGTAAAAGAAACTTTGTAATAAAAATGTAAATTAAATTGCAAACAAAACATTTTAAACTAATAGGGTAAATTATTGTTTCAATATAATTGGTAGTAAAGATAGTATTCTATAAAATATTTTTTAGAAAGAAATGAAAAATGAAAATGAAAAAGGAAAAAAATTAAAGAAAGAAAAAAGAAAAACTAAAAAAAATGACAAGAAAGAAACAAGAAAAATAAAATTAAAGAAACATAAAAAACCATATATAGATATACATTTATGTTTCCTGTTTTTTAATATAATAAAGCCATGAAATTTACGAAAACATTATATTCAAGCTCTCAAATCCCAAGATACTATGACAACAAAGAAAATGAAAATAAACACAACAATCACGTGAAGACGGACTCTACATTATCGACAAATTATTTATTCAATGTCAAAACCATCAATTATATTAGTACCCTACTCAAGACAAGTTTAACACTTCATTATGACAAGAAGATAAGATGCTAAAGATTACTCAACAACTATTTTTTTTCCTATGCAATTGATGTACCTATATTTTCATGCATTGTAGTATCATTTTGTTCATGTTCTCGTTGCCTTAAAGTGTTTATATTGCATTTAGATATTAGAGTCTTTTTAGTTTAGGAATCAACTATAGTTTAGGATCTTTCACATTTGCATTGCATTCTTTGCATTTGTAGGAAAGAACCTTGGTTAAACTCAATGAAAAACTTAGAGCAATGTAATCTTAATGAAATAATTGTGACGAAACAAAGAGAATAAAGAGATAAATGAAATTGGAGAAGAGGAGACTCAAGAGTGGAGAAATGGAGCAAGAAGAAGCGAAGAAGCTCAAAAATGTACACCACACTTGGTCGATGGTGCACAACATTTCGATGGAGGACCACAATTGGTCCATAGCTCGCAACATTTAAAGCAAAAGGCATTATTTTCACCTATAAATACCCCATATAACTTAAATTTGCAATCTTGGACTAATCCAACAAATGTTCTCAAGAGTTTCACATATAAATCTTAAGGGAGAGCTTAAGATTTTCACCTATAAATACCCCATACTAAGTTTAGGTTTCCAAAGTATTAGGAGAGCTTAAGGCTAGGTTTTAGAGTAGTTAACTAAGATCTATATAAGTATGTATTTCTCGTCCGAGAGGTGTTCGATGAAATATCTAGGAGAACCTAATTATTATTAATACAAGTTAGCCAACAAGACTTGATTAATAGGTTGATTATTGACTATATGGACTTGCTCTTGATGAGTCTTAATTGATTTTTCATTTGCAAGAAGTGATAGTTGAGTGAATGCATCATGTAGCAAATAACTTATTGTCACAAGAGTGGATTAGGCTAGAATTGTCTTTAGTCTTGGATTTGAACTAAAATAGCTTGATCTAACACCTCCATTACCATATCTCTAAGTAAATCGATTACAACAAGCCTTAATCCATCATTTTAGTTTCTTATTAATTTCAAGTTTGCAACTGTAAGTTTATGCTTGCCTTCTTTGTTTAATTTACTTACTTTTATTTAAGCCATTTATTTTCTTTGTTTAAGTTTTTTTCTAGCATCTTAAGAAAACGAAAAAAGAACCCTAAACCCTTACTTACCGCTTAGATTAGACTAAAGTATGTATTCCCAAAATTTAAGCCTATCTAGTAAAGTAAATTACTCCTTGTGGTTCGACCTCAAAGTACTACGATAGCATATCCGTACACTTACGGATTGTGTGATTGATAGGAAACGGGCTTACAAATTGTAGAGCTTAATTGTCATTTTGTTTGATGAAAACAATCGCGCAACAAGTTTTTGCACTGTTGCTGGGGAGCAGAGTTACTAGTGATATATTATTTTTGGGATTTCGTTTTGTTTGAGACTAAGCATTTATTTGAAGTATTCAACTACTCTCTTTTTTCTTTGTGTTTGTTGCTTTGTTTCGAGGTATTGAATCAAAAACGTCAAGAAATATGAATGAGCAAGAAGAGTGTCAAGAAACTATAGGAGATTTTGACAGAACGATTACAAGCCAAGCAAGGATGGGTATAGGAGCACCTTCAAGCGATTTGCCTCATCATGAGATCAAGTTGAGTCTCATCAACATGATATAAAATGCTAAGTATTTTGCCTTGGACATGTAGAACCCTATCGAGCATCTTGAAAACTTTGAAAGATTTTGTGACACGGCTAAGATGTAAGGAATCCCGAGAGACTATGTGAAGCTATCTATTTTCTCGTTTTCATTGGGAGATAGAGCTTCACAATGGAAGAAGATGCTGGTGAGTTATTCAATCACCACTTGGGGTGAATGTAAAAAAAGATTCCTTGGCAAATTCTACTTACTTAAAAGAACTACTAATTTCCGAACCAACTTTGCAAATTTTGAGCTAGGAACTGGAGAAATATTTGGGTAAGTTTGGAAAAGATACAATGTGTGTGTAAGAAATTGTCCACACCATAGCTTTATTCAAGGTATTCTTTTTCGAATATTTCATAGAAGAGTCCATCAACATTTTTGACTTGCTATGAATACGCTAGTAGTGGAAACTTTGTAAGCTTATCAACCGCTCAAGGAGAGAAATTGGTTGAGAACTTAAGAAAGAGCTATGATGGAGAAGAAATCTTTGGTTTTCAATAAAAAATTGATGAAACGCTTTGAAGACATGAACGTTAAGATTGATGAAATTGCAAAGGTGGTGCGTAAACCAAGGAGGAAAGTGGAAATCAATGAAGCTTTCTTTAACAAATAAGAAGAGACTAGCTTTGTTCAAGAAAGCTATCCTGGGAGCTATTCTCAAAGACCATCGCCAAGAATGAGTCTAGGGGAGCATTTGACAACAACTCCACCCACGTCTACAATGCCTACAAACCCAAAAGAAGATGAAGTTTACTCCATGTTTTTGAGCACTTTTAGTTGGACATCAAGAAATAAGGTAGGAAATCAACGATAAATTTGAGTTTGCCAACTACAAGAATTATGAGAACTACGTACACGGAGTTGAAAGAATTCTATGACCATCTTGTCTCCCATGTGAAAGATATGGATCATAAATTAGCAAAACAAGCTTCTAGACATGATTTAAAAAAGGAAGCCTTCCCAAGAAGTGAGGTGAACCCTACGTAATACAGTGAGCGGAAGACAACTACCTCCAAGAACTCAAGAAAGTGAACATAAAAATGATGAAGTAGTGCTAGAAGAAATTGAAAGTGATACAACCTCGTTGGAACATGTAACACAAGAAGAAAAAGAAGAGGAAACCAATGAAGAAGAGGAACTTAAAGAACTACCTAAGGTATCACCTAAGGCTAAAGGAGAGGCAAGCACAAGCAATCTTACTCCATGCCAAAACAAGAACAAGGAAAATAGGTCTACCGACACCAATCTCCCTATGGATGAGTTAAATCTACCCTTTCCGAGAAGGTTTAAGAAGAAATTATTGAGGCTAAGTACAAAAAGATAAGAAATCATATGGGGGGGGGACTCGAGGTAACCATACTATTTATGGAATGTCAAGAAAATTCCATAGTAAACAAGGTCTTAAAGGAAATCGTCACTAAAAGGAAGAGGATCGGTTCAATCATGGACAAGGATTCAATTGATATTGACTGATAGATCTATTCGGTATTCACATGATATCCTTGAAGATTTCCCATTAATGATTGGGAATTGTGAAATCCCAATGGATTTTGTAGTCTTAGAGATGGATGAGGAACGTTTAAATCCTACACTCATTGGAAGACCATTCCTTTCAACCGTAGGAGCCATCATTGATGTGAGACGAGGAAAAGTAAATCTTCACCTTGGAAATTTGATACTCAACTTCAACATCGTTGATGTTACGAAGAAACAAACTATCAATAGAACCGCATTTTCCATTGATTGTCTTGATGATGACTTTCTCGGAAAGTTGGAAAAATTATATATGGAAGATGGTGTAGAAGTAGTCTTATTCTACAACAAAGGATCAAAGGCCATCCTTTCAAATGAAGCAACGAAGTATAAAAGATTGCTTGATGCTCAACCGATGGAATTGGGTGAAGTTCTAATTTTGGAGCTAAGAGAAGATAAATCAAGTCCTAAGGAGGATAAAATAGGGAACAAAGAGGAGTCCGATTGGAGTGAGCTTAAGGCACCTAAAGTGGAGTTGAAACCACTTCAAAAAAGGCTAAGGTACGCGTTTCTCGGCCCCTAGACTACTTATCTTGTAATCATTAATGACAACCTAAATGAAAATGAAAATGAATTGCTATTGAATGAATTGAGGACTTTAGGAAAGCTATCGGTTACCCCTTGTATAATATTAAGGGAATGCATCAATCTTATACATGCATATGATTCACTTAGAAGATGAGTCAAAAATCTTCTTTGAACCTCAAAGGAGGCTAGATCCTAACCTGAAAGATATAGTCCGTAAATAAATCTTGACAAAGATATAATTCCTTGCGGCAAAAATTATATATCCTATTTTGAATAGAACTTGGGTTTCTCACTTACATATTGTGAGGAATTATGGTTATTAAGAATGACAAAGATGAGTTAATCCATACTAAGACCATAACCAGCCGTAGGATGTATGTCTACTATAGAAAGTTTAACTCATCCACTTGGAAATACCATTTTCCTTTTCCATTGGTAGATCAAATGTTAAGCGGTTAGCGAACCACTTCTACTATTACTTTTTAGATGGCTACTCCAGTTTTTTCCAAATACTAATCCATCCTAAGGAACAAGAAAAAGATACTTTCACGTGCCCTTATGGCACATATGCATATAGGAGATGCCCTTTGGCTTATGCAATACACCGACCATTTTTCAAAGATGCATGATGTCAATATTAGATGGGTTGATTGAGGATTATATGGAGGTTTTATGGACGATTTTTTGGTCTATGGAAGCTCCTTTGGTAGTTGTCTTACTAACTTGTGTAAGGTATTGAACATATGCGAAGACTTAAACCTCATGTTCAATTGGGGAAAATGCCACTTCATGTTTCAAGATGGAATAGTCTTTGGACACAAGATCTCTGAGAAAGGAATTTAAGTAGATAAGGCAAAGAAAGAAGTGATGATGCACAATGTGTGTCAATTTTCATCCAAACAACGACACTACAGTTGCAAATACACATCGTAGTTGTAGTACTTTAGGTATCGATCCTACAAGGATGAGTAGTGCACTAAGATCTATAGACTTCCGAATTATCTAAGAGGAAAAAAGATGCACTGATTTTTTTTTTTATATGAACTAAAGAAACAAAACAGAATGCAAAAGCAAAGAAAATATCCATGAATGATAAACGTTAGACAAATAGGAAATCGTAGAGAACATAAACTAGCATGAAAGTGTTCTATTTTCGGCTACTGTTTAGCTTAGGTATGAACATAATCAAATTATAAATCCTCTATACTTTTGGGGTTTGGGACTTTATACTAATGAAAAACCAAGGGACAACGTCTTTTGAACGGCCTTGTAGAAGACAAGTATGCATTAACTATGTGTGTATGATTGATTGTCCATAATTGTAGATCAAAACACTTTCGTTTCCTAAATAGAATTGGTCACCAAATACTAGATCTAGCAGTAATACAAGCTTTTTGAAAGCAAACTACTTTAGATTTACTCACAAACTGGCCTACAAAGCAAATAACAACGAATACGAGCAAAGTTGATAACGTTAATGATAAACCCCAATATATTTGAATCCCTAAGCAAACATGATCAAGACCTCAAGATTATATACTGTCTAACTAACCAAATACTCTATATTGAACATGTAAAACATGGAGAAACAAAGAATAGAAATCATTAAATTAATCAAAGACAAAAGAGGAATGAGAAAACCGAGTTTTGTTGTTGAATTGATGAAGAAACAACGAAGTCTTGAGATGGTAAGGGCACGAACCTAAAGGGTTTGTCCCTGACTCCTTAAGCTTCTAATCTACGCTAAAACAATGCAACTCTACAAAATCCAAAGGCTAAAAAAAATTATATATAGTGTTTGTCCAATGTAGGTCAATTATGTTAAAATCGGGTCTTTAGGGCCTTTCAATTTGGGCATCTAGTAAAAGAGCTTTCACTTGAATCATTGGGCTTGGAAAGACATCCAATTTGGTCGTGTTAAAGCCTTGATAGAAACCAAATTCTAAGTCCATTAGTTTTAGCATTCCTACGCATCCTTCATTCGCGAGCCAGTAGGATCAGTCTTCAGCATATTTGATGTAACTCTTGATCCTCAAGTTTGAATCATTTGAAATCACTTCAATATGAAAGCTGACTTAGTTCTCTAGCTCTTGTCCAAATTTCATCAAAATCCAATGGTGGCAAGGCCTTCGTCTTGGATGATATTTTCGTTGCTCCAAAAATAGTTTATAAACTAGCTTTTACTCCAATTAGCTTCATGTTGCTCCAAAATGCATAGTTTGACCTGAATGACTCAAAACACTATAAATATAGGAAAACTAAATTTTCAAGCATAAAATTTCTTAAAAAACACTAAGAAAACATACTAAAATCTATAAGAAAAGTGCTAAAATATTGATATTGTCAACTACTTTGAACTTAGCTTCTAGCTGGTCCTCGAGCTAAGAAAATGAAGAACAGTGGAAGAGGTTTGAAATATGGAAACGTACATGAACCTTCTGAACTCATTGGTTACTTAGATTTAGGAAATCCACTAACACCTGTGTTGACATTTAGGTAGAACACTCGGTATTCACCACAAGTTTTAGCAACGTCCCCGATTCAAGCCAAAATCAACAAGAAGGATCTAGGATCTACATCATTACTCCCTAAAATCTACAACTTATGGTCTCTTCGAGGGAGTATCGATCAAAGAACACAAATACTCAACTCAAACAAAATCCTAAATAATTTCAGCCCACAATCGATTCCTTTCCTCTTCCTTACTCTCTTTTAAATGCTTTTTAGAGACTGATTTTCCTTACTTCTAAGAGTATCAATTTATTTTTTTCTATCAGCCTCTTGAGAATCAATTTTTCCCTACTTTTTTAGGTATCATTTTATTTTTCGAACGATCTCTTTATTCTTTTCTTTTTAAGCACATTCGGATTTTACTAGTTTAGAAATTCATAATATGCACAAGCACTTTGTTGAAAATTTTATTAAGGAAGGAAGAGGGGAACCATAAACTTAATTTTTTTAGGTCCAAAGAGGATTCTGATTCAATATATAGCAAGCCCAAAGAAGAGAAAATTAAGTTCATTAAATGTTTGAGTAGCTAAAGATTACTCGGATATCAAGTGATATGGTGCTTCAGTTGGCTGATCCATTCGGGCTATCCCGTTTGTTGGGCCCAGATTTCACCCCCTTCAAGGTCCAGTAAAAATATCAAAATCAGTTGTCACGGCCCAGGTACCTGAGGTCTAGGTATCCGTAGTCCAGGTACCCAAGGTCAAGGAACCCGAGGTCTAGGTACCCGAGGTCCAGGTACCCGAGTTCCAGGTACCTAAGGTCCATGTATCTAAGGTCCAGGTACCCGAGGTCTAGATACCTGAGGTCTAGGTACCCTAGGTCCAGGTACCCGAGGTCTAGGTACCCGAGGTCTATGTACCCGAGGTCCAGGCAGGTCAGCAGCCGAGTCTAAGATATGACTGTTGGAGGTGCCGAGATTTGAGGAGGTAGTTGAACGAGAGAGATTTTAGGAGCAGACTCCTGAGATTTCAGGAGGAGATTTCTGAGGTGTCAGCTGGTGGAACAACTTCAACCATTGTCTATATAAGAAGAAGATCCAGAAATGTGGAGCCTTCTTCAGCGACATTTACATACTGAGAACACAAAATTTTTACTTACATCTTTTTGTAATCAATATTATTGATATCGTCATTTTTTTCTTTCAATCTTTGTAAACAAATCATGTTATAATTCATGTTTTGACCACTTTGTAAAACGTTGTTGATTTTGCAAATTTTAATACTATCGTTCGATCCATCTACAACTCTTACGGGATTCTCCCACGTATTTGTCTTTCTCATTCCTAACACTAACATATTCAAGTGTGGATTTCGTGATCCACATTTTGGCACCATCTATGGGGAAGAAATAATTGAATCCCTCAATCCATAGCTAACGATGGATCCTGTCGTCCAAAATTTGGATCAACTTGAATTTGCGTCTTTGACGTCGAGTTTACGCTCACCTAAAAATGGCTGCTCATATCTTCCAATCCCTGCGCTGCCACATACTGTAACCCAGAATGAGTCTTAACATTCGAAAGAGACTCAAAATGATCCCAAAAAATCCAGGCATACTCTCGCAGGTGCCCACAGGCAATACGGGCAAGAGACCCCTAGTCCCCAATGAGATGAGCGATAGACTCCTTTGAGATCTCATCCTCAGGTCCCCAGCAAGCCTAAACGACAGGCTCCTGTGAGATCTTAGCCTGTGAGATCTCAGTCTTAGGTCCCCATCAAACCTGAGCGAGATACTCTTCTGAGATATCAAAGTCAGGTCCCCAGCGAGCCTGAGCGAGACGTTCCTGTGAGATCTCAACCTCTGGTCTCCAGCGAGCCTGAGCGATAGGCTCCTGTGAGATCTTAACTCTACGTCTCAACCTCATATTAGGTCTCGATCCAGCTTTCTGAGATCCGTAAAATGATGATGCTCCTGGTAAATAGGACTCATGACAGCGAGCGGTTGCTTAACCAACTTGCACCGCGATAAGAACAATAAGACCATCAAATTGAGGAGGTATTGAGGTCTCTGGTTCACTCGACGAAACCTCCCCAACGTCGAGGCTTAGTCGTCACCTTCGGTGACATCATAACTGACCCCTCTTTTCCTCATGGTCGCCTAAAATTCTCACATGTCAGCGTGAAACCTAGATATCAGGGACTTTCATTCGAGACTCCTATATTAGTAGCAACCTGCACGTTCGTCTCTCCATCCTCCTTGGTCATGGGAACCAACATGGCCAATACCAGCACCACGCCTGCATAGGTACGTGGAAAAATACCTGAGAGGTATATGTACGATACCTAACCGGAACCTAGTACGATACTTGATAGGTAGTTGGTATGATACCTGACAGGTATATGATATAATAGCTAATCGGAACCTAGTACGATACCTGACCAAATGCCTGTTACGGTACGGTACAATACCTGAGGAGGACCTGGTACGATACCTGACAGGTATCTAATACGATATCTGACCGGAACCTAGTACGATACCAGATAGGTACCTGGTACGATACCTGACTAGTACCTGATACGATACCTGACAAGTACCTGGTACAGTACCTGCCTGGAACCTGATACGATACCTGACTAGTACCTAATACGATACCTGACAAGTACCTGGTACAATACCTGCTCGGAACCTGGTACGATACCTGACAAGTATCTGATACTATATCTAACCAAAACCTGGTACGATACCTGATAGGTACCTCGTATGATACCTGACAGGTACTTGGTGTGATACCTGACCGGAACGTGGTACGATACCTGACATGTATCTAATACGATACTTGACCAATACCTGGTAAGATACATAACAAGTACCTGTTATGATACATGACCAAAACCTTGTACAATACACGACAGGAAGATGGTACACCAACTGACCGAAATCTTGTGCGAAACCTGATAGGTATCTAGTGCCATACGTACCAGAACCTAGTATCAAACCTGACAGGTACTTAGTACTCCCTCCTCCTCCACTTGTTTCAAGACCTTGTGAGGGAGCCTTGGTCCCTGTCAGTGGGGGCCATTAGCCTTCATCAACATAATTGAAGTACCATCTTCAAATCCCAAGATACAGACCCGACCTGTATAAGACTCAGGTTACCTGGACGGACTGACCGCTTTCACCCGTCAGGTACCTAGCGCAATGGCTTCAGTTACGAAGAGGAACCTCACTATCTACACCGCTAAAGAGCTAACCTTAACGATAAAGCCTGGTTCCTTCAGGAACCACCAAACCTTGTGCCTCGCGATAACCTAGTTCCTCCCCAGCTAGAGGAATCTGAGGCCATCCGTAAGTACATGGAAGAACCAACACTGCACTTCAGAAGATGAATGCTCAGGGCCATGAAGCCACGAGCTCAACTCCCGGTATTAAAAGCATAATCGAGGAGACTCGAGGAACTTCGTTCACTGATCGAATGGAAATTCATATATCAGAGATACGAGAAAGGTTCGCATTTCTGAATATGTTGGAACCTCATATCCTAAGGCTCACATGAGAGTCTTAAGGCCTGCCATCGTCAAAGCTCACTTAACCTGTGAGGAAGTTAAAGCAGGTTATTGCTGAGCATTTGCTGAGAACCTGATAGGCGCAACCCTACTATGGTACTCAAGACTCGAACCTAACTTGATCGATAACTGCGATCAGTTAACCACTGCTTTTGTAAAAACAATACTCGACTCACATAAATGTAGACTTTCGAGGCAAGCCTCTAGAAATAAGGCAAGGAGTAGGTGACACGCTCAAACTTTATAACGATAAATTTAGAGCGGCGAGAACCAAGCCCTTGAACCGTAATGACCAGGTAGCCATCGAAGCTCTTCGTAGAGGTCTCTGGTACCGATCAGAGTTCTAGTCCGAGCTAACGATCAATCCTCCTCCTACGATCGCTGATGCACTCCACATGGCATCCCGATTCATCACCTTCGAAGAGGAAACTGCTGCTTTAGATAAAATCCATAAAAAGCCTCAAAACTCTGCGAAGGCTGAATCTCAGGACTCTAAGGCACCTAGCGAAAAGAGAACCCTCGAAATAATCAGGGTAAGGGCGAACACTTGTGTGCCATGGACCAACCCTTTGATGTGTATATATTTTCGTGCATAATTAAGTTCATTTTAGCTTAGTTTCATCCACTTTTAGGTTGTATATATGGCATTTAAGTCCTAGAATGCATTAGTTTTAGTCTAGAGTCTAGTTTACGAACATTTTTGCATTTGCATGCATTTTCTTTGCATTTTGTAGGTGCAATTATGGATGGATCTATGGAGGCTCTAGGGATGGATTCAAGGTGGATTTGGAGCTAAGAAATCAAGGAAAAAATGAGCAAAAGGCTATGGAATAATTGAGGATCAACAATGCATCAAAGAGGAGCAAGAAGCCATCAAAACTGCTAAAGGGGAGCTCCCATCAACCTCAAGGTCGATGGGCAGCTACCTAAGGTCGATGGCAGCCTACCTTTCCAGCAATCAACACCTTTTCCTCCAAAGAGAAGCTCCCATCGACCTCAAGCTTTCTCCCATCGACCTTGGAGGTCGATGGCTGACAACCTTTGTCGAAAATGCCCTTATTTTAGGGCTCCCTCCACTCTCTCTTTAGTATAAATACCACCTTATGCTCCAAGAACAAAGAGACTTTTTTTAGACATTTGAGACACTTCTTGAATCTTGTTTTGAGATCTAAAAACCTTGTAATAACACTTTGTTTGTTTGAGTGATTTGGATCTTATCTTTCGATCTTTCTCTCTAGATCTATTCTTCTAAAACCATGGGAGCTCAAAGACCCGTTTCATGTCTTTGGATTTCCATGACTTTTAGTGAGTAGATCCTTCTTGGATCTTGAGATATGGTAGGCTAGGGTTAGATCTAGGGTTGTAATGGATGTTTAGGCTATATCTTGGCATATATTTCTACTATATCTAGTTTAGTTCTTCAAAAGTTTTTTGCTTGCTCAAAGACACCTAGAAAGTGTTCGATGAAATGCTTGAGAGAACTAGATCTATGTCTTTCACTTGGGCCTATGAGAGTGGATATTACCTAGGTGATAGATAGCTAAA
This sequence comes from Anastatica hierochuntica, assembly GCA_900406275.1. Classification (NCBI taxonomy): domain Eukaryota; kingdom Viridiplantae; phylum Streptophyta; class Magnoliopsida; order Brassicales; family Brassicaceae; genus Anastatica; species Anastatica hierochuntica. The sequence continues at coordinate 29,429 of OVAN01003147.1, forward strand.
AGGGCTTAAGTTATACTATCCCATGCATACTTAGATGGGCAACAAACGAAATTTGAGCCTTGTAGTGTGTATAGGTGAATAGATCTCCATCACGAGAGTGGGTTGATCGATTATTAAGAGACCCTTGGTCTAGGAATAGCTTTGATCCTCTAATAAAGCCTTACCCAAGTCCATTACTTCTTAGGTTGAGCCCAAACCCATAACCATTGTCTCAAGATCCTATCTTTCTTTTGATTAGAACCAAGTTTACTCTTTGCTTGCTTTTACTTTGATGCTATTTTGTTATTGTTTTCTTTTATGCACAATCACTATGGTTACCTTTGATTTTGATTAGGTTTAGTAGAGACCCGTGACAATCTCTTACTAGATCGCCTTCTAGAATAGAACCCGTAGTATATTCTCCTTAGTTAGGTTCTACTAGCACAAGCCTCTAAATCCTGGGACGACCCTAAAATACTACAATTGACCCCGTTCTCTTGCGGGATTGAGCGTAGGGTATTAGTTTTTATAAATATTAAACTTTGGCACCGAGAAAACCTCTACGTCAAGTTTTGGCGCCGTTGCCGGGGATTTAGGCTTTAGCTAGAATCTTCAAAGAGATTTATAGGATTCAAGGACTAGAATTTTATCTTTTTGCTTATTTTATCTAACTTTCTTACTTTTTTTGTTGATTTTCTTTTATTTGTGAAGGTACATGATAAAAAGATTAAGAGGTGAGCCAAATACAAAACTTCTTGACACCGATCCAACAACCATTGAAAGACAACACTCAAAACAAAGAAAAGCTAGAGAGATACAAGCCCATCTAAGAAGGTTGGATATGAATCAAGAGGTTGAACAAGGAA
>OVAN01003148.1:0-30272 GCA_900406275.1 Anastatica hierochuntica
TAAAGCTAATATGCTTATTTACAACCTAATTGTGAATGAAAACTTAGCTAAGACACACTAAAATATGCATGAAATTGTATGTACATCAGTAATGTGTCGTATAATATCATTTCTAAGATTATCTCAAAGAGGCTACAACCGATTCTAAACTCTCTCATTTCTGAAAATCAATCAGCATTTGTACCAGGAAGAGCAATCACCGATAATGTTTTGATTACACACGAAGTTTTACACTTTCTTCAAACATCAGAAGCAAAGGAATATTGCTCAATGGCGGTCAAGACGGATATGTCAAAAGCATATGATAGGATCGAGTGGGAATTTATAGAATTGGTGATACGAAGATTTGGATTCCATACAAAGTGGATAACTTGGATTATGCAATGCGTTTCAACGGTATCTTTCTCCTTTCTTTTGAATGGAGGCGCTCTCGGGAAAGTTATCCCAAGTCGAGGAATAAGACAAGGTGATCCTCTCTCCCCGTATATCTTCATCCTTTGTAGTGAGGTGCTTTCCGGTCTTTGTATTAAAGCTCAAGACAATGGTTCTCTACCCGGTATAAGAGTGACAATGAAAAGCCTGAGAGTTAATCATCTCTTATTTGCGGATGATATGCTGTTCTTTTGCAAAACTTCACCGAAGAGTGTCAAAGCGCTTCAACGGATCCTTTGAAAATATGAAGTGGCTTCCGGACAATTCATCAATGTCCAAAAGTCGGCTATAGCTTTCTCAAGGAGGGCGCCAGATCAAGTTCGTGAAAGGGTAAAGAAGGAACTTAGGATTGCAAAAGAAGGAGGAGTGGGAAAATATTTAGGTCTACCAGAGTATTTTGGACGTCGGAAAAAAAATATATTCATATCTATTGTAGATAGGATTCAACAAAAGGCTATAAGTTGGTCTTTAAGATTCTTATCCCTAGCCGTTAAAATAGTTATGTTGAAAAGCGTTCTTTCGGCTATATCGACTTATGCCATGTCTTGCTTCAAGTTACTAATCTTGTTATGCAACCGAGTTCAATCCGCTCTTACCCGGTTTTGGTGGGACGTGAAACCGGGTGAGCATAAAATGGAATAGGTAGCATGATCAAAATTAGTTAAACCGAAGCATTGTGGAGGTTTAGGCTTCAAGGAAGTTCAAGCATACAATGATGCTCTTTTGGCCAAACTTAGTTGGCGGCTTCTAATGGAACCCGACAAGCTTCTATGTAGGATCCTTAAAGGAAAGTATTTCCCATCGACATCCTTCATATATAGTCAAGTTCTATCGGTATCTTCCCATGGTTGGCATGGAATCATAAAAGGAAACAAACTTCTAGAAGAAAACTTGGGATGAGCAATTCGTAATGGGAAAAAGATTTAAATCTGGAAGGACCTGTGGTTGGATACAAACAAGTAGATGACACCCTTCGGACCAGAAAAGAGAGAACAAGAATATAGTCACACCTAATGAGGCAGGAGAGAGGAGAATAGAGTATAGATATAATACGCAACACTATCCCAAACCTTGAACAGAGGATTCTTTGTTTGAGACCAAGCAAGTACGTGACACCAGATAAAATAATCTGGTTGAAGAAAGCATCGGGGGAGTACTCAACGAAATCAGGATATGCAACGACTATGGAAAAAGAAGAACATGTTCCAAATCAGATCAAGAGAGTGATAGAGTGGATGCCTCAAGTATGGAGGTTGAAGACCCCTGAGAAAATTAAATTGTTCATTTGGAAAGCACTAAGAGGGGCGATAGCAACCAGAGAAAACTTAGCGATTAGAGGAATCAACACGGAGTTTAAATGTTTAAGATGTGACCAAATTGAAACTTTGAATCACATCCTCTTGCATTGCGAATTTGCGTTGCAGATATGGAACAAGGCTCCTTGTAGAAGTCTCTTAAATCCCCTAAGTCTCAGCAGCTTCGTGGAAGGCTGGAAGCTGGTGATGAACACCATTTGTGTACCGCCAAGAGGGATCGCGACAGGACCCTTGGCGTCATGGATTATATGACATCTATGGTTGACAAGGAACCAACTTGTCATTAATCAAAAGTGTGTTACAGTGGAAGATACGATCATGAATGCAGTGAAAGGAGCGAAGGAATGGTTGAGAGCACAAGAGATGATGGAGAAACCAGAACTAGAGCATAGGAAACCGCAAGAACTTTCGAGTACAATGATGGTGTGTCATTCTGATGTGGCGTGGAGAGAGAGCGCAAACAGAGCCGGCGTTGCTTGGATTTTCACGAATCCTGACGGATCAAAAATGACACGGGCATTGACTATACATTGGGTGAGCTCTTCGTTGATGGCTGAGAGCTTGGCCTTATGAGCATCAGTGGAAAATGCTCTGGAGTTAAATTTCAAAAGAATCACCTTTATGTCTGAGTCACTGATTCTGATAAACGCTCTTAAAAAGGGAGAAACTATTGCAGAGCTTCATGGAGTGATTGAAGATATTAAGAAATTAGAAAAAAATTCGATTTTTTTTATTTTCACCCCTCGTAGTGGCAACGAGGAGGCTGACCTTTTAGCCAAAAACTCGCTTAATGAGGCTGTACCACTTTAAGTTCAATTAAATAGATGATTGGATACACGTTTCTTCAATGGTTGCGTAACGCAACCACCACTCACCACCAATTACGTATGCTTTTTAATAGTCTCACATGTGTGCATAATTTGAATATATGTTAAATGGTACTAGAGTTGTCGAATATGTGTTTGATATTTATAATGATTTCTACTAACGACTTAGCTCTAGAATCTAAGATTATGTGCGATTAGTTTAGATAGGATATAATACGTATATTCCGACTTATATATTAGGTTATGATACTAACATAATGATTTTATGTTATCCTCAAATCGGTTAAAACTTTCAACTAAAAGATTGAGATATTAACAAAAATATTATATATTATCCCCAAATCGGGTAAAATTTTCAAGTAAAATATTCCAAAAAATCGGTTACACTATTGGGTAATATAAACGGGTCGAATATGTGCGCGGATCTTAATTAGTTTTAAGTTACGATTTTTTTTTTTGTTTTCTAATTAAAACTTAAACAAATATCAAAATATCTCAACTTACTTTTACATGTATACCCTAATATCGTATTTTTTATTGTTCTTTTAAAAATTAGTGTCTAATGGTACATAAAGTAAATAACACATCACTAAAAGGTTGTTTTCTTTAGAATGATTCGAAAATAAAAGTATAGAGATAATACTAATCAGGTGAGTGTTTTGAAGCATTGAAGAATCTTTAAAATCTGAAAAATTCAAAGACATTCTAAACAAAATCCTAAATAATATCAAAAAAATCCTAAACAATATCGAAACTGATATTTTAATCTAGATTTTTTTTAAAAACAAAATTTCAAAATTTGTTTAGCTCTCTATAAATACATATTTTAACTTATGTATTTTCACTTCCCAAATTCAAATTCATCAGTTTCACGTGTAAAATTTTTTCTTTTCCCTTTCTGACTTTTCTAACTAGTTTTTCTTTTATATTCATATCAAAAATACTATTGCTTTTCTACTAAAATCTTAGTTCATGTTTATGATCGTAAACAACATCATATGTGTTTACTATTTCAATATTTTGTTTACAGTATTATATAATTCTACAATTGAGCATGCAAGTTATATCAATTAGGCTTGTGTTTTTTTAATGTAATTAACTTGATAATATTTGGGATAATAATTTGAGTTTTATTTTTATGCAGAAGACATGACGACTCACACACAAGATATTTTACAACCATCCGCTGACGTAATTTTTAAACATTATAAATACACATTATCATTTGAAGTTTTTGTAAAAATACTTTACAATTGAATGATTTTTTAAAACAACATCTTCTTTTACATTTTTCATTTACTTTTTGAAAATAAGTGAATTTATCTAGACTACACACACTTTTATCTATCTATATGCAATCTTCTCTGTACATAATATATATATATATATATATATATATATATATATTCATAATATAAGAAGTAAACCCAACAGTGAGATATGACTTATAATAAAGAACTAGACTATGCGTATTTTTATATATTAGTCCTAAAACCACATGTGAGTCATTAGTGTTTATGTATATTTTTATGCATATTTACAAACTTCTGTATGTATAACATTTAACAAAATAAAAAAAAATCTTGCTTCTTTTATTTCAATTTTTATATATAAATATGTATATATACGTGTGTTTAATCGATAACGTGATATATTTTATTTACGTCATTGTCTAGTCAAAATTTAGCTGGACATTTCAATTGAGTCATGGATTTTTGCAATTGATCATGAGTAAACACACGTAATTTAACGTGATCAAAATTAATGAATATATATATATATATATATATACACATGTGTGTTTAATCGATAATGTGATCAAATGGTACATGTCTTGATGAAATTGGTCGTCAAAGTGTCCAGGCTGAGTTTCTGAAACTCTTTGGCTTTGATTTACCATGGATTAAATTCAAATACCAGTTAGACCATTTGAAAAAGCAATTCGATGTCTACAAACGGATCACGCGAAATGCTACTTGATTTGGTTTTAATAAATTAGGAGAACTTGACATGTCTGCAGATTGGTGGAATGAACTAATAAGGGTAAATATTTTTAAAACTAAGTTAAATTCATTTTTGTGAAGTTTAAAATTTATTTTTTATTCTTTTTCCTTCTTTGATTTTTTTTTATAAATTTTTTTGATATTTCAGAGTTGTCCAGAAGCATCCAAGTTATGAGCACATCCACTACGAGATGTTCCTCTACTTGATCGTCTTTACGCTCGGGTCACTATTTCAGTAAATGAAGGATGGCAACCTCGTAGAGGAGCAAAAAATTTGCCTCGTGATCCACCAAGTCCATTTCCACTATAACTGGAATCTAATGAAGAAGTGGAACCACTTTAACCGATAAGGAGATCGTTTTCACGTGGAAAGAGTAAAGTTGGATCGACAAGCAAACAAGGCAATCCAGATAAGTGGGATCATCTCACGACTGCAAAGAGGATCAAGGAAAATTATGGAAAGGTGGTCGAGAGACATTTGAATCATTAAATCCGTTCAATTGTGTTGTGTGTATGCAAGAGGTGTTGAAGATAACCACTTTAGACCATGACAGTGAGTTGCACTGGGCTGCCATTGATTACCTTGCATCAAATGATAGTGGTCGTTATATCTTCATATCATTTCCAAATGATACGGAGATGATTAAATTTCTCGAGCGAAAAACGGAAAAACTTGATTGGGCAACATTTAATTAGGATCGTATTATGAAACTTTAATAGTCATGCTTTTTAATAATTATTTTCGTTTTTAGTTATTTCGTTCATTTTATTTGGTGTTTTTTGTTCAAATTTGTTTTCTACTTTTTAAAAATAATACTATAAATTTTCTTTTTAACTTTTTGGAACTTTATTTGTTAAATTAAAGTAAAGATGGAACGTATATACACAATTTTTATAAAAAAAACTTCACTTTACTTGTAAAATGCAATGTATGTTGCATTTGCTATTTATATAAAATAATGTATGATATCATGCATTTAGTTAGTGGATAGAGCATTATAACATCTCTCAATTTAATAAAGATGTGATTGTTTTTTTTTCTTTAAATATATATTATTATTTATTTTGATTTATATCTATTAACTCTTTTTTGTATTTTCAGGAAATAGCTTTTCGATATAATCAGAATTTGCTTCAGATAGTTGCATTGTTGATCAAAGATGAATGTTTGGATCCAAATCGCGACAAAAAGTTGATGAGAATTGATCGAAGTCGCGGATGACGTCATACTATGCAGCTGATAAATGGCCATGATCAAGAATGCTAAGAGACTCTGCGAATGCATCAAGATACTTTTCGGCGGTTGTGTAGAAGTTTGAAAACTAATTATGGATTACAAGAATCACGTGAGTGTGGATTAGAAGAGGTTGTTGCAATGTTTCTTGAGACAATTGTGCATGATGAAGTTCATTGGACAATTGCAACACATTATTAACGCAATCAGGAGACAATGAACAGAAAATTTCATGAAGTTTTAGATGCCCTTGTTCTCATGTCTCAAGACATCATAAAGCATGGAGAAAATGAACTACGAGAGGTGAATCCCATCCTTTCTTCTAATGGAAGATATTATCCTTTCTTCAGTGCCTGCATCGGAGCTCTAGATGGTACACATATTTCAGTGCGAGTAGGAAGTGATAGAAAGAAAAAATATTGGAACTTATGGAAGCAACATCCTACCATGAACGTGCTTGCAATCTGCAACTTCAATATGGAGTTTATATATACATATGTGGGAACACCAGGAAGAGCACACGATTCGAAGATATTGACATATTGTGCACAAAACAATGAATATTTTCCAACTTCACTTGAACGAAAATATTTTCTCGTTGATTCAGGATATCCTAACAAAAAAGGATAACTTGCTCCATATCGTCGAACTCGATATCATCCACAATAATGGAGAGGAGGAGCACCTACAAATTAGAATGAAATGTTTAATAAGCGGCATTCTGCTTTCCATTCAGTGATTGAGCGGACATTCGGCGTGTGGAAGGGAAAGTTTGCTATTATCAAAAACCAAGCACGATATGATCTACAAACGCAGTCCAAGATTGTCGTAGCTACCATGGCACTACATAATTTCATAATAAAGTCGACCAATATTGATGAGGATTTTCAAGAGTTTGAACAAATGGAAAACGGAGTGCTTGGTTTATCAGATTCAGATGATGATGAAGACACTCATATATCAGATTATGAACCTACAAGTGATAAATATATGGCAGAAATTCGAAACAACATTGCTAAACGTATATGGAGATCCCGTAGATAAAATATATTATAAATTTTAGTTATTTAATTTAATTTTTATTAAATAATGATTTTTTTATTTTTAGCTATCGTATTAATAATAAATAAAACTAGTTTTAAATAATTAAGTGTAAATTATTTTAAATTTCCATTCTCAGTTATAACTCCCAGCTTTAACTATCGGCTATGGACTACCGCTTAAACTCCCAACTCTTAGCTTCCGCTTCAACTACTTTCAGCTATTCATTACTTCTCCATTTTGCCAATCAACCATTAAATGATAGTTGGTGATCAAAAAAAGAAATAGTTTAGGTACCTCTCTTTAAATAGATAAAATTTATTTCTGACGAAAAAAAAGTTTGAAAGATTCATGACCAATTTATTCGTATTCGATCAAAATCAATATAATAGAAGAAAACGTATTAGTTTTTTGTGTTTGTTAAATTTTTTTGCATTTATTAAAAAGTCTAACAATTTTCTTGCTCTATCGACTGTGATCGATCTTTGGTGGGAGGAAGGAGCTGGGAGCACCACTTCAACTCGGCTATGCCATTAAATTGTAGTTAATGTTAATTATTATATAATATATCCGATATGTACTTTAAATAAAATATTTTCCTAGCCTTAATTCTTCTTTCATTCTTAATCATTTTTAATGATGAAATTCAATGTAAAAATTAAGATGTGAAAAATTTAAAACTTAAATCAAACTTTCTATATTATATCAAATCACTATTATAAAAAAACATGTATTAGATTATTAATTTTATAATGTATTATTATACATCTTATGTGTATTTTATAATTTTATTTTATGAATTTATAGTTTTTTTCTCTCATTTAATGTTTTATTTATATAGCTACCATTTTCTAAAAAGCTAATATTTTTCCATTTTTTGTTATTTTATCTTTTTAATAAGTAAATAACTAATAATATAAAAATTTATATTAACTTAACTGTCACGTGTCGAAATCCGGTGGGTTACAACTCTGTCTGCTTGTCTCATTTACGTTGAACGCGTTCAACTTTATATAATGAGATATTTCGTGGTTAGGGTTTATGATTTAGAGTTTAGGGTTTTGGGTTTTGGTTAGGGTTTGGGCTTGGGTTTAAAGTTCAGTTTAGGGTTAAGGCTTGGGTTTAGAGTTTATGATTTGTGTTTAGGATTTAAGGTTTGGGTTTAGGGTTTAAATTTTAGGGTTTGGGGTTTGAGTTTTGGGTTTAGGTTTAGAGTTTAAGGTTTAGAGTTTAAGGTTTAGAGTTTAGGATTCGGGGTTTAGAGTTTATGGTCTGAAGTTTAGGGTTTAATGTTTAGGTTTTTATTTTTATTTTTAGTAATGTTAATTAATTATCAAAATGTTGGGGTTTGGAGTTTAGAGTTTTTGGGATTCTCGAATTTTTGATTTAAGGTTAGGGATTCGAGGTTTAGGGTTTAAGGTATATAATTTAGGGCTTAGGGTTAGGGATTTGGGGTTAAGGTTTAAACTTTATTGTTTAGGGTTTAGTGTTTAGAGTTTATAGTTTATTTTCTGGGTTCAGGACTTAGGGTTTAGGGTTTGTGATTTGCGCTTTATGGTTTCAGATTTATAGTTTAGTGGTTAAGAGTTTAGGGTTTACTTTAGTGTTTTGTAGTTGAATAGTTTAGGGTATAATTATTAAAGTTTTTTTGTGTTTAAGTTTAGGGTTTTGTGTTTAATGATTGCGATTTAGGTGTAGCTTTTCGGGAATTTTCCCCGTGATAAAATTGATTGTGGGTTTGGGTTTAGGGCAAGAGTTTATGAATTCATATTTAAGGTTTACAATTTTTTGTTAGGGTTTGGGGTTTAGTTTTTGTGTTTTGGTTTAGGGTTTAGAGTCTTAATTTTTAGTTGTATGGTTAATTTTTTATTTTTTTTATTTAAGGTTTACGGTTTTTTTTAACTCAATGATTTATTAAATAGTAAACGGGAAATACAAAGTTTTAGTAATGTACGATGGAGGAGTTACAAATGTTATAAAAGGAGCTCGTGAACGTAATACAATTTTAGCCAACCTATCAGCCGTTGCATTCCGTTCTCTATTCACATAGCCAATAGAGCACTCCGGAAATTTTGTGATCAACACTCTTATATCTCTAAGGACATTTGCAATTTCCACATTCTCTTTGACCTTATTGATGAGATTAACCAGTTCCAGACAATCACTTTCAAACCAGATATTTCGCCACTCACTCATCCACATATTTTGAACCACATGAAGGAACCCCATAGCCTCAACTTGCAAAGGAGAAAAAACCTTTTGTAAAGTGACTTGACCAACCCACACAAATCGCCCATTGTGATCTCTCAGAATCCAACCAATACCAGCATGTTCCACTCCATGTTGGAAGGCGCTATCAAAATTACATTTAATCCAACCAGGTGGGGGTGGTTCCCACTGTGAGGACTTTGGAAGACGTACCTTCGCCATATTACGCGTTTCCTCAATTATCCTACTCCACTCCACTGCAGAATTTTGAGCCCGTATCGCTTCTACTGACGGATCAACAACCCTCCTCTTAAAGGCAAATTCATTCCTTGACTTCTAGATGATCCATAAAGTCCACAAAGGAATATAATGGATGTCCACAGGGAGGCTCTTATCCTCCCCCAATTGTATGATACACTCAATGTTAGCTTCCAAATCACCCATCGGGAGATACAACTGAGAGAATTGCATACATATCCAGACTGCTTGCGCATATTGGCACTGGAAAAGTACATGATGAATTGTCTCGGGTTCTAGACCACATCGCTGACATGTAGGATCCACATCAATATTCCGGGAAGTAAGACACTCCAGCGTTGGTAGGGCTTTAGACATGATTTTCTAGAGAATGTGTTGAAGTTTTGGAGTAATATCCATCTTCCAGACACGACGTTTGAGGGCAAGAGAGCCCTCAGGTACTATTATTGGTTCGGAAGTTTGGTCTTCGTGTGTAGCAAACCAATATCCCGATCGAACATTATACGCCCCATCTCGTGAATAAGGCCAAACATAAGTATCTCCGCTGGCTGTGTGAGAAAGATAGATTTTTGAAGCCAATTCGGCATCCTGAGTAGTAAGATGTTGAGTGAGACGCTCAAGGTCCCATTCCCGTTGATGCCTGCTCCACAGATCAGCGACTTGGCATAGACTGCTTGTACCATTATATTGAGTTGGCCGTGGGGGTAATGACGGCAACTAAGGGTCATTCCAGATGTCAGTTTGTTTCCCATCACCTAACTGTATACGGATACCTTTTTTGAGTAACTCTTTTCCGGCTTGGACCGATCACAAACCATATGATGAAACTTTCGAGGTACCAGCCCGTAAAAAGGATGAGTCGAAATAATATCGGCCTTTGTAAATCCAAGCGAGTAGGGAGTTCGGCCTCATCAACACACGCCACGCTTGTTTTGCGAGGAGAGCTCTATTAAATTGTTGTAGATCCCGAAAGCCCAATCCACCTTCTTTTTTAGGTATCGACAAACGTCTCCATGCAACCCATGGAATTTTCCTCTGACCATTTCCTTTCCCCCACCAAAATTCTGTTAACAGTTTGGTAATATCCTCGGTAATCTTTTTCAGAAGGAGGAAACAGTTCATCGAGTACACATGCATCGCTTGTGCCACCGCTTTAATCAATGTCTCCTTTCCTGCTGGAGACAGAAATTTCGTATGCCAACTTCCAAGACGCTTCTTGACCCGCTGAACTATGTATTGAAATTGTTCCGTTTTGTTTCTAGTAAATTGCTCTGGAAGCCCTAGATACTTACCACCTCCCCCCACTCGTGAAATTCCCATAGCGCTTTGGATGGCTCTTTTCCGCGATTCACTTATCCTCATACCAAATATTATAGATGATTTATCTAAATTAATTTTTTGGCCAGAGATATTCTCGTACCTTTGAAGTATATGAGCAAGAGCCTGACAATCTTCACTAGTAGCCTGACAGAAGAATAGCGAGTCATCAGCAAACAATAGATGAGACATCGTGGGGGCATACTTAGAGACCACCTGGATACCAGCAAACCTCTTATCGTGTTCTGCTTTGTTAATCATTTGTGACATTGTCTCAACACATAGCAAGAAAAGATAAGGCGACAGTGGATCTCCTTGGCATAACCCACGCGTAGGTTTAATTTCACCATAGACCACACCATTTAGCAACACCGAGAAAGAAACCGTTGTCACACAACTCATTACCCACTTAACCCAAGTCTCATTGAATCCCATGCCACGCATAGCTCGTTCCGAAAACCGCCATTCAACTCGATCATATGCCTTGCTGATATTAGTTTTGATGGCAATATATTTTTCCGCACAATCCTTCTTAGACTTAATGGCATGGAGAAGCTCATGGGCAACCATGATATTGTCAGATATGATCCGCCCAGGAACGAAAGCAGCTTGTGAGGGTGATATAATTGAGTCCAAGGAATTCTTTAGGTGCATAACAAGGATTTTAGAGATGATTTTGCAACCAACTGTGCAGAGACTAACCGGCCGAAAATCACTCACTCGTTGCGAATCTTCGATCTTCGCTATTAAAGAGATATTCGTATGGTTAACTCCTGCTTCCAAAACACCATCGGTGAAAAAAGCTTTCACCGTAGCTATTACTTCAGGACATATATCACTCCAAAACTGTTGATAAAAGGATGCCGAAAACCCATCAGGACTGGGCGCTCTATCCGCCCCAATGAGAAACACAGCTCTTTTTATCTCATCGTCTGTAATAGCTGAAGTGAGTTTGAGGTTCATCTCGTCCGAAACTACTAACTGAAGGTTAGGGAAGCTATTGGCAAGGCCTTTTGAGGACGCCGACGTATAGAGAGATTGAAAGTATTGTACCGCAATAGTAGCCATTTCTTCATCCTTCTTATACGTGGTCCCCGAGTCATCTATGAGGAGTTGAATGTGATTTCGGCTCTTTCTAGCTTTCATAGCTCTATTGAAGAATCGGGTGTTGCGATCACCTTCTTTGAGCCACCTAGTCCGACTCTTACTTTTCCAAAATTGCTCTTCCTCATAATAAGCTTTAGCTAAGTCCCGGCGTAGAGTTTGAATCACGGAACCAGAGCAGAGAGGATCTCGTAAAGCCTTATCCAATTTAAAACGCAACATCTCTATAGTCTCTGCCGCATTTGTTTGGTTCCTTCGCTTCCAAGCCACCATTGCCTTGCGACACGAAGCAAGTTTAGCACTATGTGCTATTGTCTCTGTTCTCAACCTTAACCAACATACTCTGACCATATTAGCAAAGTCCTCGTTCTCATATAAACGATGATCATAGAAGAATTGACCGCGACGTTGAAGAGGAGCATAAGCAACGGTAATGATCATTGGGCTATGGTTCGACTCCGCAACATCTAGAAACTCCGTTTCTGATTCTGGATAGAGGTGCATCCATTGTGAATTCGCAAAGACTCTGTCAAGCAACACTTAACAACTCTATTGGATCGTTTACCCACCCAACTAAACTGGTTACCATTAAACCGAAGGTCCTTCATACCACAGACCTCAACCATTTGCCTAAACTCAATAAAGCTCGATTCTGGTCGGATCCGACCACCACGCTTCTCCGAGTTATTTAAAATTTCGTTAAAGTCCCCGCACATCATCCAAGGCCCATTTCGAGTTAATGACAATCTTTGTAATTTTTCCCACAAGTGGTTTCGAAGGCATGCATTCGGATTTCCATAGACGCACGACAAGTAGAAAGAAAAGGATTTATAATTGATTGATAGATCTACAAAACGTGCATCACTAGAAATACAAGAAATGGAGAGTTCATTCTTCCAACACACTACAAAACCACCACTAAGCCCTTCCGGCGACACAATACACATACCAACATAGCCTAAGGAAACACAAAAGTCATGGACATAATCATTCTGGTTCTTTGTCTCAATGAGGAAAAATAATTCTGGAGCATATTTTCGTTGTAGCTCTTGAAGACGTCGAACTGTAGGGCGCTGTCCCAAGCCCCGACAGTTCCAAACTTGGACTCTCATTGAGATGGTGGTGGTATCTGGCCCACCGCGCCTCTGTCAAATTCAGTAGCATTGATACATGAATCACCAACATCCAAATTGTTATCACTCGTCATTTTAGTTATAGGACATAGACCTTCAGGTGATAATGCAGTCTCTGTCTCTACGGTGACACACTCAACTGCACACAATCTCTTCACAGGGTAAGTTAGATGAGAAAGCGGATCACTTACAGAGATTGTGGTCTGGCCAGGAACATCGCTGGTAGCAAGCAAGTCAGTAGGCTGATTAACCGAACTTGTCACCAACTGTTCAACAAATTTACGCTTCCTCATCTCTTTGTCTGCTACAGGGATCTCTTCAACATTCAGGAGGGACAATGTAGACTCCTCCACAACATCTTGCAGGTTATCATGTATCGGGTGTCCACCATTAGCCATCGGCTCTGCATCATTCTCCATGTTCTGCTCCAAGTGGTCAACCATATCATCCCCATCCTCCTGATATTGCATCATTTGGTGATGGTCATTCTGATCATCATCCTCAGGAGGGTTCAGATTGTCTACCGGATTAAGGCAATCACCCGTGTCATGTGTGAGAAGACCACACACTGTACAAAACCCTCTAACCCTTTCATAGCGGAATCGGAGGAGAGTATTTACACCACCTTGGAACTGGAAGTTGTGCTGGAACTGGAAGTTGCGCTGGAACTTGAGAGGATGATTAACGTTCCAGCTAATCTTGACGCGTATAAAGTCCACTACTCCTGGAATCACAAGATTGTAGTCTCCCTGCATCCATTGTCCCAATCTTCTCCCAATCCTATAAATCACATTCAGCGTCAAATACAGGAGAGGGATTCCCCGTATTTGAACCCACAACGGAATGTAATTCATCGGTTCTTCATCCATACCCGGAGTCCACTGCTCGACGACTAACATACGTTCGTTAAACGCCCAAGGTCCCCGTAGTAGTACCATCTGCATCAGATCTTCAGAAGGGAACACGTACTGGAAGTGACTACGATTCACTATTCGGCCAGAGATGATACCACTAAGACCCCAAATCTAAGGAAGAGTCGCGATGAGGGTTCGTAAGTTCTGTCTCCGCCGGATCAATGGGCGGCCCACCAGAGTGAATTGATTCGTGTCTAATGCCTCTGCAACAACTTTGATCGGGATCAATTTAGGAGGGTCATTAACGCCAAGGGTTAGGTCTTGAGGGTTTCGGTTCCCATTGTCACCCATGGTGAAATTAGAAGAGGAGAATGGAATAAGTTTGATTTTTGTAAAGTCGGGTGTGATAGGAGAAACGAAGATTTGGGGATCTTAATAACCACTCTGAAGAATCGTGGGTAGCAGTTTCTTGACATCGTAGTGAGAGGGTTCCACTACGGAGAGAGAGAAGAGATGAGAGGAACGGTTGATTAACTGCCCCGGAATCATCGCAACACAGAGAAAATTCGTCTCTCACCGGAGAAGAGTTTTCCGGCAAAAGAACCGTCGTCGAGGGCAATCACCCGATGAGTCGCATATCATCATACTTATCTATTAAGGTTCCTTATTTTAAGTTTTGGGTCTGAGATTTTTGATTTGTGAATTAGGGTTTAAAGTTTATTGTTTAGAGTTTTGGTTATAATTATAGTTTAGGGTTTAGTGTTTCTGTTGTATGATTTAGGGTAGGGGTGGGCATAATTTTCGTTCTGTTCCGTCATATTATGTCCCGAATCGTTCCGTTCTGTTCCCATTCAGAAATTGAAATGGGACAAAAATGGGACAAGCTTTGGATTCCCGAATGGGAACGAAAATTCCAAAAGTTTCGTTTTTCCCGAATAAATATGTTAGTGCATAATTTATATAAATAGTAAATAACTATAATATAACTAATATAACAAATATTATTTTTAAAAGTTTTAAAATTGCATATATAATTAATTTAAGCGAGGAATAATGTTGAATAAAAAAATTTCAACTATATTATTTGATTTAGTTTAAGTGTTAGACATTTTTTATTATTTTAATTAATATTGAATGGTTTATTAGTTTCTTTTTTAAATTAATTTTTTTTGTTATTTTCATAAAAAATCAAATTTTTTTCTCATTAACATTTCCATTAGCATTTTACGTATTTATCATAATATACTTTATTAAAACTCGAGTGACGGATAAATTATGAATATATTTTGATTTTTCTTAATATTTTGGGAATTTCTATTCCGTTCTGGTCCGGTCTCGTTCCATTCCCGTTTCGTCCGAAATTAAAATTAGACACAAAAAGAACATTTATTTTGGTTCCCGAATTTCCCGTCCCGTTCCCGCAAAGTCCATATTCCGAATTCCTGCAAAGGTATTCAAGTTTAGGATTTGGGTGTATGAATTTAGGGTTTAGTGTTTAATTATTAGGTTTTAGGTGTAGCTTTTAAAATTTGTCACCAAAAAAAGTAATTTAGGTTATATAGTAAAATAATCGATAGTGTTTATTTGGATTTGTGTGGCAGAGTGGTTAAGTAAGTTGCATCTTTGCCGTCCAAGGCAGGATCGTAGTCTATTTGCATCATTTTGTTTCTTTTAATTTAAATGAATGAGATATGGCATTTTATGTAATTGTCCCATAAATAAACACATAATTCAAATATGTTGTTCTTTAAAGGGAAAAAAAAAAGAAAAATGATTTTAATAGCCCCAAAAAACATGGAGAATCAACCAGTTAAGAAATTTCCCCATTAGTAATCTCATCTCTCCTTCTCCATTTTTCCGACATTTGTTTTCTTCTTCTCTTAGTTTGGCGAATTCGTTCCTTCATCTTCTTCTCCCATGTAAAGATCTCCTTTCTTCCTCGTGTTTTTAATCACTTTTTCATGTTAATCCCAAGATGCAATCGTTTCATAGCCATTACCGCTCCAGCAATTCCTAGAAACTTGGATTCTTCCGATTTCTTTTTCTTTGATAACCCAAATTTCCGGTGACCTAGATTTTGATTTTGATTTTGTTATATGATGGAATTGATTTGGGGGGGCAATAGAACACCATCTGAGTCAAAATTTTTTGGGTTTCTGTAAAATATAACGCTAACGATCGATGATTCAAATTTGGTTTCAGGAGTTCTAGAGACAGAGGATCATCATCTTCTTCTTTACCAGCAATAGAGGAGTACAATGAAACTGTGAAGAATCAGATACAAGCACTTGTGCGTGTTATAAAAGTTGCTCGTACCTATAGAGATGACAATGTCCCTTCCCTAATCGAAGAGGTTATTACTGTTTTCTTTCTTTCTCCTTTCTCTGGTTCGTTCTCAGGAATCAAATTGTTTTGGTTCTTTAGGGTCTCTATCTTGGATCCGTTGCAGCAGCCTGCAACAAGAATGTCTTGAAATCTTACAATGTTACTCATATCTTAACCGTAGCTAGTTCCTTGAGACCAGCACACCCTGATGACTTTGTCTACAAGGTTGTCCGAGGTATGATTTATTTTCCAGCTTTTGTTGTCTTCTTGAACAACATATGTTTGTGGGATTGAATGCTCCACCTGCTTGTATGTGATAGTTGTGGATAAGGAAGACACTAATTTGGAAATATACTTCGATGAGTGTGTCGACTTCATTGATGAAGCCAAGAGACAAGGCGGCAGCGTTCTTGTACATTGCTTCGTTGGAAAATCTCGCAGGTCAGATTTGTTTGTTTCTTGGGTCTCTTAGATTTGAAGCCTTGCTTTTGCTGCTTCTTGTCACTCTTCTTCAAATCTATGTAACTGTCAACTAATTTGGTACATGATTTGTTGTAAAATGGAAGTCTTTGTTTCTGAATTCCACTGGCAGTGTCACTATAGTTGTTGCTTACCTCATGAAGAAGCATGGGATGACCTTAACGCAAGCCTTGGAACATGTTAAGAGCAAAAGACCCGTGGCAAGTCCTAATGCCGGTTTCATCAGGCAGCTGCAAGAGCTGGAGAAGTCCATGCAAGGTATGCCTTGTACTGTATTTCTTAACTCATATGCACACTTACTATGGCATCTTGGGGTCTAGACTGTTGGTCCTCACTCGATATTACAATCTTTGTGGTGATCTTGAATTGGAGATACTAAAAGCAAGTATTGTGGAAGACAAGGCGGGTTCATGTAAATTACTCTTACTTGAGTCTTCCTTTCTCTCCAAAACAGGGAAACAAGAACTGATTGCACAATGTCAAGCGTGAAGAGCCACCGAGGAATAATCATTTACCTTAGAGAAATTTGTAAATACCATACAAAAGATTATATGTTTTTTTTGTTGTTTCTCCTTTTAACAACTCAAAATAAATAACAAAGATACATTTTTTAGATTCGTTAGTTGTAACATTGGTTTCAATATTTTATGAATGTCATCTAGCATAAAGTGTGAACCAAAATGAAAAATAAAATTGCGTAAGAGCTTAATATCATAGGCCGTCCATCGTGGACTCTGGTAAAATTTTGGGGTCTCATCTGTGTAACGAAAAAAGTATTTGGGTTAAATTAGAAAATACTTGATAATATCGGGGTTATATTAGAAATATCCTAAAGTTATGTGAACTAAAACCCTAGAGGCTCGCTCCGTACCTTCTGCTTCATCTCTCGGAGGCGTCGCCGGTAAATAATCAGTGATGATGGAGATACGAACTCCGAAGACAGGCAAAGCGAAGCGTGTACTCGAAAAGCGCGCTCCTAAGTTGGTATGCATTTGAATCGTTGTTTCATGTTTTTGAGCTTTCTTAACTGTATATAGAGATTCCTGGGTTTCTTTTGGGAAATTTTGGCAGATTGAAACAGGGAAGAAGACGTTGATACTTCATGGAACAAAGACGAGCGCTACACTTAGCTCTGTTTTGATGGAACTGTACCGTCTAAAGAAGGGAGCTGCCATCAAATACTCGAGGAGGAATGAGAATATTAGACCTTTTGAGAGTGGAGGTGAAACCTCTTTGGAGTTCTTCTCTCAAAAAACCGACTCTAGCATTTTTGTGGTAAGCCTTTTTTCTCTAGTTAAGATGATCTATCCTGTGACTTTGATGTGAATCCTAACAATGGTTTTTGTTTGGTGGATGTCTTATTGCAGTATGGCTCTCACTCAAAGAAACGACCTGACAATCTTGTACTCGGAAGAATGTATGATCACCATGTCTATGATCTTATAGAAGTTGGAATTCAGAACTTCAAATCTTTCCTATCGTTTTCCTATGACAAGAAAATCGCACCTCATCAAGGATCAAAGCCTTTCCTTTGCTTCACTGGAGAAGGCTTTGAGAATGTACAAGAGCTGAAGCAGCTTAAACAAGTCCTGACTGATTTGTTCCGAGGCCAGGTCAATTTGTAACCAACATCAAGAAATTTGATTTCACTTTTAGGGGTTCTGAATTCTCATTATGAACGTACTTGGCTTATAACAGAATTTAAAGGAAGTAGAGTTATATATGTGTGCAGGTTGTGGATAATCTAAACCTTACTGGCCTAGATCGTGCTTACATTTGTTCTGCAATATCCCCAACTAAGGTTTTCCTTACTCATTGCGCAATTAAGCTTAAAAAGTCAGGGACCATCGTGCCTAGAATAGAGCTTGTTGAAGTCGGCCCATCAATGGACTTGGTTATCCGGCGTAATCGTCTTCCCGACGAAGGCCTTAGGAAAGAAGCAATGAAAACATCCAAAGACAAGCCTAAGAAGAAGGTAATGAAAGACATAAAAATTCCTAAGCTTTGTTTTTTTAAACAGAAAGCGATGACCAATCAATCATATTGTCTTTTTCTACAGGAGAAAAACGTTGTTCAAGATGCAGTACAAGGGAAGTTTGGGAAGATTTATGTTCCTGATCAGAAGGTAAGGAAGCACCAAAAGCGATTCTGAACATTTTTAGCCCAAACTGATTGTTTCAAATTGTGCGCAGGTTGGAGAAAACCAATTGCCTGATAAGTCTAAGGGATTGAAGAGAGAGCGGAGAGAGGCTAAGCTGAAGCATAAGGAAGAAGAAGGGTCTGCTTCCAAGAAGAAGAAAGTATCCGAGTAATTCACCACAACACTTGTGGCTGCATCAACAACAGTTTCATAGCTGGATTTTGTAGTGTAGCATGGGTTTTTTGTTTGTTTGTTTTAACATTAGAATCTATTTATGAATTTTTTCATTAATCTAGTATTTGATATAATTTTTGTTATAGTATTTCTGCCACAAAGGATATTCTGCAAGAAAAGAAAACACATGCTTCTCTTCTGTTTTGTTTTGTTGATCAACCGTCCTCGACAGGAAGAATAAGTCTATCATCCTCTGTTCCTTTTCTTAGGTATATGTATGAGTATGATCCTTGTTGATCAAGTTTGTATTGGCTGCGACATTTGGTCTATTCAATACCTGCAGACGGATAAAAAAGAGTTTGATTCTTAATCATTTTAATAGGTTTTGTATAATCATTTTACAGATCTAATAGTTACGAATTACAAAATCTGTTTAATTGCAAATTACAAAATTCATAAGAATTGTTGACGATATTGGAAAATTTTGAAAACTTCTAATATGTTTTCACCGTTATTTTCTACTTACGTAACTATCACCTTCTCTCCTTTTTGCTAAAAACATTTACTTGTTTTGTCGTATTTTTCTTCTCTAAAATAAATTCTACTTCAAAGAAAGACAAAAAGTTGAGAAAGAGATATATGTGTGCAAATTAAGCATCACATTCATACCCCCAAACGTGTAAACTTGTAAAATATAGTATAGGTTAAAAGAATGGTAGATAAGAACACATTTCCTCCTCACTTTTAAGTGAATATTCCTTATATTCCTGTAATTAATTACTCGACATTTTTATTTTTTTTTCGCATTAATTACTCGACATTTAGGCCTCAAATTTGGCTTTAATTTTTATAGAAAATGTCAAAAATGATGATTAGCTGGTGATTTCTTTTAACCTACCAACTTTTAAATGATATTGACTGATCCATACATAACTGAGTTCAAAACCTAAGTACCTAACTAAGCTTTTGTTCTGTTAGCTGTCTTTGTCATCCACACTTGGCAATTTAAACCTACCCATGTAGACTCTTCCTATTGTTCAAAAATACTATGCAGTTATTATGACTAAAAGTTGGAATGTGACTCGGTTTTCGAACTACTTTTATGTGCATAAACAAACAGAGAATCCGAGAATTTGCGTAGTAACTTTTCTACTCACAAAAATTATCTATAAGGAGATTGAAAGCATCTACCGTCGTGACGAGTATCTTACCATTATTATATTAAAATTTTAAAGTAATTTAAGTATATAATTAAATTTAAATAGTAAAAATAATTATAATCTAACGCACATGGAAAGAGAGTCTCTCATAGTTTTTCTAAGAAAAAACTTTGAGAAGAAAATAAACCGTTTTCTCTCTTTCACTCGTTAGAACGCTTTCTTCTTTCGACTAACGAACAAAATTCTCTGTTTCTGTCGTCAGTGGCGGATACCGCCGGTGGTGGCCCGTTTCTTCTTTTTTATTTTCTTTTCCTCTTCCCCACCGCTTGTCCCTTAGTCTTGATATGCTCGCTCATTTGATCTTCTCCCGTCACGAAACCCTTTCCGACCTGACCTGTGCGCTTGAGACGGTGTAGCTAGGACCGACGGTGAGGAGCAAAAGCTGGACGGTAGGTTTGGGCTGGCTTTTAGGGTCTAATTTTTTTGTTTCGATTTTCAGATATGGTGAACCAAAATTAAGGATTGCGCTGCGTGGATTTCTTCTTCCTTGAGCAGATCTGACAAGGTTGTTCTAAGGAAAATTTCTTGCCTGTGAGAAGGAAGGGTTGATGTCGAATGTGTTCTTATTTGTCTTGGTGTCTCGACAGAATCACTCTTTTTGATTTCAGCCGGAGGTGGTTCCTTAGCAGCAGGAGACGAAGAGCTTCGAGTGAAGCTGCGGCTTTGGCTAGTCAGGTTTCTCAGCTCTCGTGGTGGTCATGCATCTTTCAGAACAACGCAAGTCTTAGGGTCTTCTGTGTCTAGGGACGGCCGGAGTGGAGGCTGCCCGTTTTCTTGTAAACCTTAGACATGACATCATCGTCTTGGCAAAATCTTGAGACACAGTCGACGGTCCACCTCAGATTTTTCTTTGTTACCTCCCCCTCCGTTTTAAGCTTTTGGATCTATCGGTCGCTTCTTAGAGAGGACGTAGGAAGTACCATTTATCTGGTTCTCAGAGCCATGTGACAACGACTTTCCGTCTTGTGGGTCATCAGTTCAGAAATTTCTCGATGGTTTCTCCTGTTGGATCCAAACATCCCAGTCCTAGAGTTTGATTGTTTTTGACTTTCGTCGGAAGTTTGGTCTCTTTTCTATTTTGCAGGTATCAGAGGTGTTAGTCGGTGTTATAACAACTTTCTCAGCCCGTTTTTGTTACTAGTTTTGTTGTAGTCTCCTCGTTATTTGTGTTTTTGTGATCATGTGCATCATAGTTTTAGGATCTCACTAGGTTCATCCGTTGTCGATCTTCGTTGGGTTCATGTAGAATGGGTGTCGTCGGTCCAGCTGGGTTTGTGCCTTCAGGTGTCATCAGGAGACTAGGGTTTGTGCCATGAAGTGTCGTCGGAGGACTATGGTTCGTGTTCTTTGGGATCGTCGGATTTCCTATGCGCTTTACATTTTTACGATCTTTTCCTCTATTATTTTTCGTTTGTATTTTAGTGTTGTTTAGCTTCTTCTTTGATTAGTCCGCTACAAATTCATCATTATAACTTCTGTCAAAAATTGAAAATGACAATAAAAAGTCTTGACATGGTTTATCAAAAAAAAACTTTGAGAAACTGTTGTCTCATGTGAAAGACTTTCTCTCTTATTTATTATTATTTTAATACTAGAAACTTTATGAAATTTTTTTATTGGAATGCTCTTAGTTAGCCCCTCATAACTTCAAGAATGGTTTACACTTGATGGAAATTTTTAACTTAAATTTTTTATATTAGGGTACTTTGTTGCTAGATGAGACTGTTTCAACAGAAGATTATATTTTTACCCTTGTTTATAACTTTATCACCATTATCATTTTTGGTTTCTTATTGGAATCGAACACACTCTCTAATTAATATCTATTTTTATTTCTAATTTATTTAGTATTCACCTTCTTTTAATTTTTTTGGCATCGTCATTTACTCTCTGTTAAACAATTCACATATTTTCAAGGTTCTGACAGAATAAAAAATGGTTCCAACGAAGAGGAAGAAGAAGTTGAAAAAGATTGTTTAGCTCCAACCATATTTCTCGTGGAATCTCATCGAAAAAGTTGTTGGTGACGAGGATCTTTGATCTTTACATTTCTTTAGATCCATAGTGTTCCAAAGAGAGAATTGCTTGATAAATCGAGGTTCTAAAGTCTATAGAGGCTACAAGTAGAAGAAGAAAATTAACTAAAGAGATTATTTCCATTGAGAAAGAGTCTGTCGGAAAATATTTTCTCGGTGGGAGAAGCTTAGGGTTCGTATACATCAAGGTGAGGTTAGTTGCATTTTGTTTGATTAAAATAGAAGAGATCATCGAAGTCAAAGTGGATATGCTAAAGAAGTTCCTGAAAATCTTCTAAAGCAAATTCATGGACAAGTGTAATGGATATGTCCATACACGACTTTGTACTAATAAAATTTATTCATTTATATATGTACTAATAGACTGAAAGAGCTTGGACATGTCCACTTAAACAATCGTTCATAAAATCATTGTCCATACACCATTTTGTGCCTATAAAGTTTATCCATTTATGTATGTACTAGTGGACTGAAAAAGTTGGACATGTCCACGTAAACTATCGCCTATGAGGTCATTGTCCACACACATTTTGAATTTTTTATATCCACACGATCAAGAATCGTGATATTCTACCCAATCACTTTCTCGTGCACAAACAGATGATAATCCTCGTTTAGAACCACCAACATTATCTTTTCAACCTAAGACCTTCTCTAATGTCTTCATCGCCACCGTCAACACCGGGATGCTCAACCTTCTGTACATCTTCAAGAAGGTTAGATGGTTGTTGGGTCTCCTCTCACTCTTTTTTGGTATCCTCCCTCACATGCTCAGATGGTGCAAGACTAGGCAATTTCCCGATCCATTCACCAACTTAAAAGGGGTTTTCCATTGTTCGACTCCATCCATCGTGCCGACATTAGAGTCCATGGAACTAAGCAATTGCATGATAACGACCCACTCATCCCTAGAAATTAGGTTTTGCAAATTAAGAATTTTTTCCCATACAACTTATTGTATATCGGACATGTCCACTATCGATTTTTGTGTATATAAAAATTTTTCCATTTATGTATGCATAGATGGACATAGGAAATTGGACACATGTAAACATTTTCCATCATACCACGGTTTTCACTTATCTATTATTAGTTCATCCATAAAAAAATGTACACATAGAAGTATTTAGAATTTAGAGATAATATATTGAATCTAACTAGAAATGGACGAAGTGGACTAATGAAAATATTTGATCACAAACATACATAAACATGTAAACATTAATTAGTAATGTGTGGGTGAGAATAAACGATATTCTCTCTATTTATAAAGCACTTTTGATTTTACTTTGCAATAAAGGTGACTTTTCAGACAAAGTTGACTTTTCGTCATTTTTGATGCAAATTTGGACGAATTTGCCTCTGGCCAAGTGGGAAGCTGTTAACGACTTAGTGAAATTATAAGTAACAAAAAGTGCATCTGATTAGTATGACTTATGACGTGGACATGTATGTAATATACGGCTGAGATGTTGATCCATTCTGAACTAATATTTACTTTGTAATCCGAGCCACTAATTTTAAATTGGGATAATAAGATCTTGTGACTGATAGTAAGTTCATTGTCCTTACAGGCGCAAGCGGATGTTGCGGTTTCTCATGCTGCAAGAACTAAAGCTGTTGGGGATGCGGAGAATGTTGGTTCAATGGGATGCCAGTTGTTCTGATGATGCTTGCTCAAGTGTTGGAAAGGCTATTGGCCATTGCACAAGAACCTATTGTACCACCACCTGTTTCACAACCTATTCCAAACGAACCAGTGCTTGTTAATGTGGATGAGCTTCTTGAGCCACGTGTACAATCATATCTGAAGGTGATGGATCATATGCAAAGGATGTGAACAAATTTTTTCTTTGGTTTCTGATTTGATTGAAGCGGATGAGTGGAAGAGCCAACTAGAAAAATAACTTTAACTATATATGTTGCCCAAAGAATTACAAAAAGGACATAACAATCTATTACTTGGAAGGTGATGCATACACATGGTGGAAAGGTGTGTCTGCCCGAATTGAGAATCATGATTGTACTTCGGGAGCATGCAATGAACTATTCAGGTTCAACTACTTTCCACTAGAAGCCTATAATAAGCTAGAGGGAGCTTTTCTAGATATGGAACAAGGAGAAAAGTCTGTGCGAGAATACGAGACTATGTTCAACAATCTTGAAATATTTGCTGGGAAAGATCTTGAAGATGAAAAGGTTCATGGTCGCAGGTATATGCATGGGTTAAGGATTGAACTCCGTAATCGCTACTTGGTTCGATACTATGCTTCAATTTCTGTGCTGGTGGATAAGGCATCATTGTTGGAAATGGGTTTAAGTGAGGAGGCAAAGATAAGAAATAGACTGTACCAAATAATTAGTCTGGGAACACTATTGGGATAAAGAGTAAGTGGGAACATAACACCACTTTTTGCAAGACAGCTGCAAGACGCAGTTCATGTCCTAGCTATGGAAAGATGCACTTGGATTTGTGTCGAGCTGGTACTGGAGCTTGTCACCACTATGGAAACATGAACCATAATGTATGTGATTTTCGAGAAGAAGATAATAGAGCTAAGGCTCAAGCAAGTAATGTTGTGGCAAACACATATTACAATTGTGGAGAAGCTAGACACTCCAAATCTCATCGTCCGAAGATGGTTCACTTTTGGAAACATACAAATGATGGACTCCCACTCCCACCAAAGAAGCAAGCAATCATGCCTCAAGTGCAATCAATGTGACAAGGGACTAATGACCCAAACACTTCACGTCTCATCACTGGTGACTTCTGGTTACCCTTACACTTTAAATTTTTGTGTAAAAGTATTGTTTGGTGTTTGAATATTTTCTTAGCATTCTGGTTGAATGTGTAGGGATTTTAAACATGGATGATGAGTCAACCCATGTTATGTTTGACTCTAGAGCTATTCATTGGTTTATTAGCCCGGGCAAGGGTAAATCAGGTGTATTATGGAAGGAAATGGTTAGTATCTCAGATTGGTTAAGGCAATAGGTATCAGACCATGTTCACTTTCGAAATTATCCGAGATGTGTCAGTCATGATTGCCGAGAAGAACATGCTAGTGGACCTAATGATTTGTCTAGTGGTGAACTATGATGTGATCCTTAAAATGGACTGGCTTGGGAAGCATAAAGCGCATGTGCACTATTACAGAGGGAGTGTTCGATTCGGCACAACTAAAGGAATTCTGGATTGTCAATGAATAAGATCATCATCTGAAATTTTGGTGATCTCATCAATGCAAGCTTAAAGGATGATTGAAAAGGATTGTGAAGCTTATTTGGACAAAATCACAACTATGGAAGTGGGTCCAAATATTAAGGTGAAGGATGTTCTTGTGGTAAAGAGATAGAGGACGTGTTCAAAGTGCTAATTAGATTACCACTAGCACGTTCGAATTCATTTACTGTTGAGTTGGAGCCTGGAACAACTCCAATTTATAAGGTACCTTACTGGGTGGCTCCGACAGAAACTGTTGAACCGAAGAAACAATTGAGTGACCTGATGAAAAAGGGATTCATCATACCATGAAGTTCACCATGGAGTGAACCAGTTCTGTTTGTGAAAAAGAAAAACGAGAGCTTCAGACTGTGTACCAATTACCAAGGGCTTAACATAATTACTGTGAAGAACAAGTACCCTCTTCCTCGAGTACATTAGTTATTGGACTAACTAACAGAGAATACTTGGTTTTCAAAGATTGATTTGACCACAAGTTATCATCATATTCCGATAGTAGAATTTGATGTTCGGGAAATGGTTTACTAGACAAGGTATCGACAATATGAGTTTGTGTTGATGCCTTTCGAATTGACTAATGCTTTGGTTGCGCTCATGAGACTCATGAACACCATTTTTAGAGACTGCTTGGAAGAATTTGTGATAATCTTCATAGATGACATTATGATCTACTCAATGATTTAGGAAGAACACAAGGACCATCTGAGAACTGTGATAAGTAGACTGCGAGAAGACAAGATGTTTGCTAAGTTGAGGAAGTGCAACTTTTGGCAAAGGGAAATTGGATTCCTTAGTCATGTGGTTTCAAATAAGGGAGCATAAGTGGATCTTGAGAAGATAAAGAATATAACAGAATGGCCGAGACTGAGAAATGCATCAAAACTAAGGAGTTTTCTTGGACTGGCATGATACTACATACAATTTGTGAAAGGATTAGCGAGCATGAATCATGCAATAATTTGACTGGCCAGGAAAGATATGCGCTTCATCTGGTATGAAGATTGTGAGAAATATTTCAACAAACTAAAAGAGATGCTTACAAGCTCTCCGATCTTAGAGTTGCCAAAGCCATATGAGCCTTATGTAGTGTATACTAATGCATCCAAAGTTGGACTAGGTTGTGTACTGATGCAACAAGCCAAGGTGATGCTTATGCTTCAAGACAGTTGAGGAAACATGAAGGAAACTATCTAACACATGATCTAGAGATAGCGCTGGTGGTGCTCGCCTTAAGGATTTGGCGATCTTACATTTTTGGTGAAAAAGTGCAAGTCTTTACAGATCGTAAGAGCTTGAAGGATAACTTCACTCAACTTGAATTGAATTTAAGGGAAAGAAGATGGATGAAATTTGTTACCGACTATGATATAAACATAGCTTACCATTTTGATAAGGCTAATGTGGTTGCTAATGCCTTGGGTTAAAGGAGGGAAACTGTGGATTTTGAGAAAGACGTGGAAGGGTTAGTCAAAATGGTTGGGACTTTACGACTAGCAACTTCTTCAGATGATTTGGAGCCTTTTGGTTTAAGAGCTACGAATCAAGCAGACTTGCTTGCCCAGGTTTGGTTAGCTTAAGAAATGATGAGAATCTAATCAAGGCTGAGAAGAATGATAAGTCAAAATATCATAACTCAAGTAGTCGAAAAATTCTGGTGAATGGTTGAGTGTGCATTCCCTGTGTTAAGGATTTGAGGGAAGGAAACCTCAAGGAAGCAGACCAATGTAAGTTTTCGATACATCCATGATCAACCAAGATGTATCATGATCTGAAGAGGTGCTATGAATGGGTGGGGATGAAGAAAGATTTGGGTTTGTGTTGTTGGGTGTCCGACCTGCAAGCTAATTGAGGTAGAACATACGGTCTCGAGTAGACTGTTGTAAAGATTACCTATTCCTGAGTGGAAATGGGAAATGATCGCGATGGACTTAGTGACTGGATGGCCTATGAGAAGGATGCTATCTTGATTATAGTGGACAAACTGACCAAGGCAGCGCACTTCCTTCCCTGTACATAAAGGAAAACTCTTAAGTGTTGGCAAAAAAGTATGTTCATGAGATTATACGGTTGCATGGAGCACCAACTAGTACAATGTCTAACCGGGATTCCAAGTTTTATTCTTAGTTATAGAAAGCACTTCAGAATAAGTTTGGAACAAGGCATATGAGTAAAGCCTACCATCCGCAAACAGATGGAAAGTCCACAAGAATGATCCAGACTGTTGAGGATTTACCGAGAGCTTGTGTGCTGGATTGAGATGGTGAGTTAAAAAAATATTTACACTTAGGCAACTTTGCATACAACAAAAACTACCAAGCGAGTATTGGTATGTCCTCATATGAAGCTCTATATTGTCGACCTTGCAGAACACTGATATGTTGGACCCAAGTTGGGGAGCGCAATATCAATGGCTGGGACTTTGTTCCAGAGACAACTGAAATAATCATAGTCCTGAAGATTAAGATAAAGGAATCCCAAGACAGGTAAAAAAGCTATGCGCAGTAGCAAAGAAAAGAGTTAGAATTTGCTCTTGGGAACTTAGTCTATAAATAAACAATCACATAAAAAGGTCAAGATCGAGCTACATGGAATGCTATGTTGAGTTTGAGATACATGAGTCCGTTTAAGATTCTGGAGAGGATCAAGAAAGTGACTTACAAGTAAGATTTTCCACCATCTATGGACGCATTTCAAATGTGTTCCACATTTTGATACTAAAGAAATGAATCTATGGACACAATTCATAATGTTATTTCTGAACCACCATCATATTTCAAGGAAAACTTGATCATTGAAGTGACACCTATCAAGATTATGGGCAGAAAGGTTAAGGCACAAAGAAGGAGAAAGTTCAAGATGATCCAAGTTGTTTGGGACTGCGATGGTAAAGAGGAAACAACCTGGGAACCAAAAGAGAGGATAAAATATATTTACTAAGTTGTTTGAGAAATAGAAAGTGAGATCAAGAACGTGTAAGACTCGAGGACGAGTCTGATCTAATTTTAGGAGAGTTATAACGCTCATGTTCGGAAATCCAAACTAGAATTTTTGTTTGGAAAAATCTGGTGACCAGAATTAGCTAAAACCCAAGAGATTTTTTCTCATAAATTTGGGCAAACTAGTTGGTTTAGTTGGGAGCCAGTCAAGGAAATCTGAATGCTCGATCCAGTAAGGGGGAAAACTTTGTTTGGTCTGAGGACTGGATTGACTGGACTAAATGGCCGAGCTGAAATGTGTTCGTGGATTTGAGTCGAACTGTTAGGGTCAAAAACAGTCCTCTCGAAATTAACGTCCAAGATCGCATCTTTAATCAAACTTACTCGGAAACACGACCAACGTCTGGACTCGTCGTCGTCTAGACTTAGCATCAACTAGACTTACCGTTGTCTAGACTTAATGTCGTCTAACCTTACTGTTGGGGTAAAAAACTGTCCCGACGAAATCGATGCCTAAAAAGGACTATGGAGACGATGTTTTCTCCTTCGGACACAGGAATCATAAGGATATATGAAAACTCTGAGATTCTCATCGTTCAGACTGTCTCTTCCCGACTTGGCTTCGAAGCTTCAGTCGATCATAACAAATCTCCGCATAAAGTCTATCCATCCGCAAGCAACTAGAGCATCCAAGTGCTATGGTTAGCATCGATGGTTCTCCGATAACTCTCACAAGGCCACACGATACATCCTCTTGAGCGATACGAAACCACCAAAAGCATTGGAGAACCGCGTCGCTTCGGAGAAATGTCTAAACGTCGATTGACGCCAAACCTACGAACGAGTCTTGGAACCGATTGACGACAAAACTAGAGGCCGATCTAGACATCAATTGGAACCAAGACCGGAGGTCCGTCTTGGCGCCAAGACCAAGGCATGGCCTTGGCGCCAATTGGCACCAAGACAGAGTGCCGGTCTTGGCGCCGAGACGCGGATAACGTTCAGCCGCAATCCGTTAACTGAACCACGTCCTTTCCGATAGTCATTTCCTTCGAATCGTCACTTGATCGTCTCTCGTTTCGTCTCGATTGGAGTTTCCGTCAAACCGTCACGATGATAGTTGTAAGGATTCGTGATTTTCGTGGACTTCGTATCGATCGCGTAAAACGACGACGGTAGTCTAAAGTATACGATCGGCCTTATCGTTCCACGAAACTATTGCTACTTATTCTTACGAGAAACAGTTTCCCGCAATAAGTCATAAAGATCACTTAGCCGCGAAACGGCCCGAAAGGGCCCAAACCGTGATAACAATCCACTTACGATTTCGGACGAGAACCGACCCACTTACGATGACGGTTTGCCAGGGTTTCGCGAAAATGTTAAGTTTCGAGAAGATAAGGAAGGATCTCGAAAATATATATGCAAATTAGGAAAAAAGGAATATTTCCACGAAAAGATATGCACGAATCGAGGACGAGAAAGGAAACGAGCCAAGCCCATGAGGACCTATATAAAGGGTGCGAAGGAGAAGGATGACATATACAAGACAATTTTCATCACCGCAAAACACTTAGAAAAAACTAGGGTTCTTACTTTGTTTTCGTTAGCAAGATGCGTCTTAACTAGGTTACGAGTCTACGTTGTAGTTCTAGGTAACCGTCGCCAACAGTTCTTGCGGCCATGGCTTAACACCGGTTGCGCACGCTCAGACCACGAATTCGAATAAGGTCCCTTATACTTTTTCGTTATCTGTGTGTTTCGATCGTTGTCTATGTTTTGATCCACGATTCTCTTTTCGTGTTCGAACTGCTTCTCATTACGAATCCTGTTACTTTAATGTCATTTTACATATCTCGCTTCGTAATCTGTTTCGTATTATCTTTACTTTGCTATTCATCTCAATCTCGTCATACGAATCTCGTCAACTTGAATTTCGCAATCTATTCGCATATTCGTTTTACTCACGCTTTTTGTTTGATCTTAT
>OVAN01003149.1:0-30265 GCA_900406275.1 Anastatica hierochuntica
TAAAATTAAGGCTTAGTTTGTAAATAAAAAAGTTCTACTCTAAAAATAGAGAAAATGAATAGTGCTACTCTATATTTGAAGTAACACTATTCATTTCTCTATTTTTAGAGTAAGATATAGAGTACCATTGGAGTTCATTTTACTTCAAATATANTATAGTTTAGAGTAGAAAATAGAATACCATTGGAGATGCTCTTAAGAGATGATAAAAGGCACTAATAGTCTAATATATTCTTTTTTTGTCAACTAATAGTCTAATATATTTTAAAAGTGTCAATTTTACATAGCTATATTGAATAATATTTTTATGGATATCTACACAAAAAAAATTATATGCGTAATAACAACAAAACAAACATTTTACTTGGGAATATAAAACATATTTGACAAAAGAGTTTAAGTAGTGTAAAGCTTTTCTTTTATCTTTCATATCAACAAACCATCCACCATATACACAATGGTTCGAAGCTTGGTGATAGCAAAAGTTATTTAACCAAGTTGTCTTTGATCCAATAGTAAAGAGGTCCCGGAAGGAGTTCGTGGAGCTGGGTTCGAGTCGTCTTGGTCATCTCTACCGCCTTAAATGATAAGAATACGTGGAGTGTCATGGGTCTCGTGAGATTAGTCTTTGGACCTAGAAAACTTTTGGGATCACCCACAGTTATAAAAAAAAAAAACATATACACAATAAGACTCAACCCTAAACTTAGTCTTCAAGATATTATGAAAAAGTGTAAGACCATGATTAATGAGCGTCCTTAACAAAGTTCTTAAAAAATATATTAGTATTTAATTACATGAGGTTCTTAAATGGGAAGAACCTCATGTGAAAGTTTCTTAAAACTCTTAATTAAGAAACTTTCACATGGGATTCTTAGAGCATCTCCAATGGTGTTACCACCATTGGAGTCTTTAGCTCTTTTTAAATTAATATTTTTTGTTTTGTTTTTGTTTGAATAGTAAAGGATCTCATTCAAAAATACATGTCCAATGGTGTACTCCATTTGGAGTCCTTAGAAAAATATATTTAATTTTAAACAGATCTGAAACGGATCCGAAACTTTAAAAATCGTAAATGAATATGTAACGGTTCCAAAAACTGAAAAACAAAAAAAATGGATCTGAAACGGAACCGAAACGAATATTTTCGGGTATTATGGATTCGGATCGAGATATTTTAAACAGATCTGAAACGGATCCGAAACTTCAAAAATCATAAATGAATATGTAACGGTTCCAAAAACTGAAAAACAAAAAAAAAACGGATCTGAACGGAATCAAAACGGAACCGAAACGGATATTTCCGGGTATTTTGGGTTCGGATCGGGATATTTTAAACAGATATGAAACGGATCCGAAACTTCAAAAATTGTAAATGAATATGTAACGGTTCCATAAACTGAAAAACAAAAAAAACGGATATGAAACGGAACCGAAACGGTTATTTTTGGGTATTTTGGGTTCGGATCGGGATATTTTAAACAGATCTGAAACGGATCCGAAACTTCAAAAATCATAAATGAATATGTAACAGTTCGAAAAACTGAAAAACAAAAAAAAACGGATCTGAAACGGAACCGAAACGGATATTTTCGGGTATTTTGGGTTCGTATTGGGAAATTTTAAACATATCTGAAACGGATCCGAAACTTCAAAAATCGTAAATGAATATGTAACGATTCCAAAAACCGAAATATAAAAAAACGGATCTGAAACGGATCCAAAACAGATCAGATCCGTTTTTTTTGTTTTTCAGTTTTTGGATATGATACGGATCTGTTTACGATTTTTGGAGTTTCAGATCCGTTTCGGATCTGTTTAATATATCCCGATCCGAACCCAAAATACCCAAAAATATACCTAAAAATATTCGAAAATATCCGAAAAAAACGAAAATATCCGAAATTGAAAGAACCGACCCGAAATAGAACGGGTAACCGAAAATATTTCGAGTTTGGGTTCCGTTTCGGTTCCGTTTCTGTATTTAAAATATTTTAATTACAAAAAATTATTTTTTTTTAAGAACCCATTAGGGGTTCTTGCAATAATACCCAAATTATGTTAAGAACTCCTAAGGGGTTCGTAAACTAAATTTACTAATTTAATATTAGGTAAGAACCCCTAAGGGGTTCTTACCATTGCACATGGTCTAACATCTATATACAAAATAAAGGAATATTATCGTAACATTCTTTAATACCCCCCTCAAGTTGGAGAGTGTAGATCCGACACACCCAACTTGTCGATGAATTTGTTAAACTCTAGCTTTTCCAATGCCTTTGTGAAAATATCTACCAATTGAGCTTTAGTAGAGACATGTCGAGTTGTTATGATTCCAGACGTGAAAGCATCACATAAAAAATGACAATCTTTCTCAATATGTTTCGTCCTTTCATGGAAAACTGGATTAGCTGCAATGTGCATCATAGCCTTACTATCAAAGAACAAGAGAAATGGGGCCGAATGTCTGACACCCATATCCTCAAGAAGTGCCTTGATCTAGATAATCTCCTTCAACATAAGAGACATAGCACGATATTTAGCTGCTGCAGACGACAATAAGACCACATACTGCTTCTTGATTTTTCCATGAGATCGGCGAACCTCCCAACTGAATAAACCAACTTGTTGTAGGACGCCTAGTAATCGGACAACGTACCCAATCTGAATTCGTCCAGGCTACCAAAGTCAAGTCAATACAAGCATGTAAAAGTATCCCTTATCCCGGACTACCTTTTAGGTACCTCACCACCAGATTCGCAGCATCTCAATGAACATGTTTGGGTTTTTGCATAAACTGAGATAACACATGAACCGAGTAAGAGAGATATGGTCTCGTAAACGCCAAGTATATCAATCTACCCACAAGACGACGGTAAGCCATAACATCACCAAAGTGTGTGCCATCATCTAATGCCAGTTGGTGGTTTTGCTCTAACGAAAATGATAACGATTTCACAGCCACCAAAACCGCCTCGAAAATAATATCAAGAATGTACTTCCTCTGGTAAATAAAAATTCTTTTAGGATTTCTTGAAACTTAAATGCCCAGAAAATATTTCAGTAATCCCAAATTGTTTCACGTGGAAACAACTGCTGAGTTATGCCTTACATGTATTGATTATGGCAAGAATATTACTGAAGATGATGAAATCATCCACTAAACTCGCACATGGAGTCTAATGTTTCCTTTTTCCAACGCAAAGAAAGAATAGTCTGAAATTGATTGATTAAACCCATAGTCTTTCAAAGCACTACTCAACTTTGTAAAGCAACAACACGGTCCCTGACAAAAACCGTAGATCGACTTATGCAAACAACATACAAGGTTAGAATTTATAGTCCGAAATCCCGGTGGTAGAAGGATAAACACTTCTTCCTCCGGATTACCATGTAGAAAAGCGTTATGGACATCCATCTGGTAAACTTCCCAATCTCGGAAAGCTGAAACCTCAAAAAAAGATCGAATTGTCATCATCTTGGCAACCATAGCAAATGTCTCATCATAATCAGTACCTTCCACTTGTCGATTACTACAAGCAACCAAATGAGCCTTGTATTGTTCTAAGTGACCATTAGAATGAAGTTTAACTGTAAAAACCCACTTACACACAATATTATGCTTTCCTTTCGGAAGTGCTTCCACCATCCAAGTTCGGTTGAACTCCATTGCTCCAATCTCAGTGTCAACCGCATCCCGCCGAACTTTGTCTAACACCGCCTCCTTGTAGCTAGGAATCATGTATGCCATAAGAGTCGTAACACAAGCCCAATGTCCCACAGAGAAACATTCACAGTCAACATAAAACGATAACGAATACAGAGCTGTAGGAGTTTTGAATGGAGCTACAAATATCTGGAGTACATAGTCATTCAGTTTGGTCGGCAACTTCCGTTCACGAAATCCATGTCCCAAATTAATCTCTTCTGGCGGCACAACTTCCAAAGAAAAGACTTGCCGGAGAAAGCCTCCTTATGTATTAGAGAGCTCGCATCAACATTCGTTGTTGTCGGAGTTGAGACAACAAATAACGAAGGCAACAACTCTGTTTTATCTGTAAATATCGGAATATCAACATCTTCATCATCGTTAAATTTCTCAGACGAAGAAGATGAATTACCAGGAGGAGACGACGTATCAGGGTTCTTTGAAGAAGATCCCATCAATTCTGGCCCAATAACTGCAAGCCCATTCTCACCAACAAAATATTTTCGTAAGTCACGTGGCCATCAGTTGAAATCTTATGTCTTAGTAAGCTCTCATATGGTAATACATACTCATCAACATATGACGTTGGTGAAGCCAACAAGAGTGGTGAAGAGTGTATACCAGAAACTATCTTCTCCCCCATTGTTGCGTGATAATAAAATTTAGATTCAACAAATACCACGTCATGAGAAGTGAATGTTTTACCAGTTTACGGGTTAAATATACGCCATCATTTTTGTCCATTTGGATATCCAATGAAAATCTCTTTGATGCTTCGCGAAGCAAACTTATCCCCTTTGTGATGATGATTGTGTGCATAACAAACACAACTGAATACCCGTAAATGTGTGAATGGTGGAGGATGAGCATATAATCATTCAAAAGGAGTCTGACCATCGAGAATCGGTGTTGGCATTCTATTAATGAGATATGCAGTGGTTAAAACATATTCTCCCCAAAACTCCATAGGAAGTGACTCCTGTAAACGTAAAGAACGTTCAACATTCAGTATATGTCTATGTCTACGCTCTACTCTACTGTTCTATTGTGGAGTACCCACACATGACATCTCATAAAACTTCCATTTCTCTCGAACTGACGAGGATAAACAAATGAACTATGTCCCATTATCACTATAAATTTTTCGTATCAAGAAACTAAATTGTCGTTCCACAAGAGCAATGAAGTCTTTTAAGGTTCTCGATACTTCATGTTTTTTGGCGGTAGATACAACCATACACTTCGTGAAAAATCATCAATCAATGTGAGAAAGTAACTGAATGAGCCTTATTTCGATATGGCCCCCATAAATCACAATGCACCATCTCAAATAACTTTGTAATTTTATTAGAACTAGTTGGAAAAACACAACGTGTTTGCTTTGCTCAAACACAAGTCTCCCAAATTTTATTATGTAAATCTTTACTACTATTAGATAAAAGTTTTAACACTTTATGTGAAGGGTGTCCAAGATGATGATGCCATACATTCGTAGAAACTCTGTTTGTGCTCTGCATGGCTCTTGAAAATTCCATCCCTCTCAGAAAATACAGCCCATATACTTGCTCAGTTACTCCAATTATCATCTTGGTAACACAATCATGGATCAAGCAAATCTTATCAGTAGTTTACATGATATATTTTTTCTGCTTAGTCAACTCAGACACGGAGATCAAGTGACCTTTTAATCCAACACATCCTGAGTCACTAACAAAGAGCTCAAAGTTACAGTTCCTTGTCTAGTAGCTAGTAAGAATCTACCATATGGAAGCTTCACATTTAACGGAAAATTTCTCTAATATTTGAAAGGGGACTACGAGAACCCGTCATATGATTAGTAGCTCCTAAATCAACAATCCAAGAATCAAGAGCATTCGTACCTGATTGTTTTCCCGAAGATGCTTTTCTCTCATTCAATAAAGACACCTACGTGCGCCATTGTTCGTCAGAGATACCCGTCAACTCGACACGATCACCTGCACTTATCATGTTCGGCGTCTGTTGTGGTCCAGAAACCGTGACATGTGCTGCATTCAAAGAAGTTGTATCGGGTCGAGATCTCGACACCATATGTGCTCCACGGCTGCGACCCTTTGGCCTCTCTCCCCACCAATATGGATACCCGAGAGTCTTAAAAAATTCTTAATAAATGTCCAATCTTCCCACATGTAGAACACTTCAATCTCATTCTCTCTTCCCTTGACAAGAATTGAGGATTTGACTTTCCAAAATATCCATGTAGCCGTCGTGTCATACTTCTCTTCATGAACACGTGATATCTGTTTTGAGTCTTCATCTTAAAGTAACACATTGTATGCTTCTTCTAGAGAATGCAACGGATCGCGAGACAACAAGTTCAACTTTTCTGATTCGTGTAAAGCCTCGTCTACACTGACTAAGAATTCATGTAGACGATCTTCCTACCTTTCTCTTTCCATCTCCACCCCTAGCAGACAGCCACGAATCTTTGATTGATCGAATTCAACCAATGACGTCCACAAGTGAATAATCTTTCCATAGTACTCTTCAACCGATAGTCCATTATGTCTACACGTTGCAATCTCTAATTTCAATCTCCGCACCCTTTGACCGTTTTTAACAGAGTAATTGCGTTGCATGTGCTTCCACAAGCCATTGGCTGTATCA
Organism: Anastatica hierochuntica; assembly: GCA_900406275.1. Classification (NCBI taxonomy): domain Eukaryota; kingdom Viridiplantae; phylum Streptophyta; class Magnoliopsida; order Brassicales; family Brassicaceae; genus Anastatica; species Anastatica hierochuntica. The sequence continues at coordinate 6,356 of OVAN01003149.1, forward strand.
AAGTTTGAAAGAGTTGTTCAAATATTCTCAAAGATTGTGAGTTTGATCCATGAAACTACTAAGGCATTGTTTGTCCACCAATCTTCTAAATCTTCCGAATCTTCTTCGGGTTGTTTGATTGTACCATCTACAAAACCAAACTTCTTCCTCACCCTAAGCGCCATTCCTAGATTCCCTGCCCATTCATTGTAGTTTGTATTATTTATAAGAGGTTGTGAAATCAAGAAACATGGATTATCACTAGACGAAGGATCATAAGGTGAAATTTTTCTTCTTTGGATTTCAAGACGAGTAGTATGATCTATTATTTACTTTCCTCTTGAACTCATCGAAGATTCCTCTGTTTTCTCTCCTGCTTTCTCCATCGTAACTTAGTGAAGAGAAAAACCGAGAAGTATGAGATACTCTTCTCCACGTTTTGTGAATCATGCCAATAACACTAATCAATTTCGAAACAAAAATCAATCGCAAGATTGATAATTTCTGCTCTGATTCCATGACAAGAAAGCTTAAGCCGTGTAAAGTTTTTCATCCATCTTTCATATCAACAAACGATCCAACACATCTTATTATATAAAGTTGAATGCGTTCGACGTGACGCGACACACATGCAAAATTGTAATTTATCGAATTTCGACATGTATCAATTTTATTAAGATCGTTCCATATATCAATGTAGAAATAGAAATGAATATTACCTTTCCTATTATTAATTATTTTCTTTTTAAAGAAAATTAACAACAAATGGAAACATATTAGCTTATTTAAAAAAGGTAACTATATAATTTAAAAAATAAATTAAAAAGACCATAAAATCTTAAAATACACGTAATATTTATAATAAATAACATTATAAAGTAATAATCTAATACATTTTTCATAACATTTATTTTATATAACATCTAAAGTTGATTTAAGTTTTAAATTTTGTACATCTAAATTTTTTTGCATTCTATTCATCACAAAAGAATTTTTAAAAATGTAAGAAAATTATGGCTCAAAATATATTTTCCAAGATATTTATTTTTTACTTACGCGTATTATGTGTAGTTGATTTTAACATTTCTTAATACACACGTGATAAAGACTATAACACTCATACACAAAAATAAGGAATATTAACATAACATTCCTTAATAATATATAATGACTCAAAATTTAAAGAAAAAATGTCAAAACTATATGCTACCATATACTCCTAAAACTTAATCATATTCTTACATATAAATTTAGATAAAAATATAAAAGTAATTATAGTCATGATCCATTGACCAATCGAGTAGTCATTTAGTTAACGAAAGATCATAACTTTAACATCACATTGTCTCAATCAAAACTACAAGACCATAAGAATTTGGCTATAACAACACAAAAATAGCAAGAGTTGTATTACATTTTAGAATGTCATAATTGATTATTTGCATGTGGAAAAAAATAGGAAGAGACTCCTAAAAGCTCCCCAGGTGAGGGCAAATAGCAGCCTCTCTGTTCCCTGAGTTTCACAGCCTTTATCATCAATGCTCCTCTAACCTCAAACACTCAAAATCCACACAAACATCTCTCTCTCTCTCTCTCTCTCTCTCTCTCTCTCTCTCTCTCTCATGTATGTGCCATTTTGTGTATAAATAAGGTTACACTTTCCATCACCTTTCGTATCATTGCTCACTTTGTTCTTCTTTTTAGTGTCTTTTCGTGTAACACAAGAAGACTAAAAGATAGTTTATTTTCTGGTTATAAAACAAAAGATGATGCTCGCTGTAGAAGATGTGTTGAGCGAACTCGCCGGAGAAGAAAGGAACGAGAGAGGTTTGCCACCTGGGTTTCGGTTTCACCCGACGGACGAAGAGCTCATCACCTTCTACTTAGCTTCTAAAGTCTTTCATGGAGGTCTCTGTGGCATTCACATCGCCGAAGTTGATCTTAATCGCTGCGAACCTTGGGAGCTACCTGGTATTATACTATTATTATCATTACACTTATCTCTCTTCTTTCCTCTATAAAGTTTTATAATGTTCTTGAAAATTTGTTAAATGAAGAAATGGCGAAGATGGGAGAGAGAGAGTGGTACTTTTATAGTGTAAGAGATAGGAAGTATCCGACGGGGTTGAGAACTAACAGAGCCACTACGGCTGGATATTGGAAGGCTACCGGAAAAGATAAAGAGGTTTTCTCCGGCGGCGGCGGAGGAGCTCTCGTTGGGATGAAGAAGACGTTGGTGTTCTACAAAGGTAGGGCTCCACGTGGCCTCAAGACGAAGTGGGTCATGCATGAGTATCGCCTAGAAACCGACCTTTCACACCGTCACACGTGTAAGGTAAACTATAACTTTTTTTTTTTTTTTTTTCGTCAGTAAACTATAACTCTTGTAATAACTTTAGTTCCTTGCACACGTGTGTCTCTTTTAAACGTTAAATACAACCATAATTAAATCCACTTTCTTTTCAAAAGAATGTAATTTTTTTTGACAATTTATAAGTTTGACTTTTCGAAATCAAATAGTATTTCACAATTTTTTGTCTCCAACTTGTGATTTTTCACTTAAAAAAAAAAAAAAAAAAAAAAAAAAAAAAAAAGGAATTTTCTTTTTTTTTTTTTTTTAAAANATTGTCATTATCTTGTTTTGCTACAATGGCTAGTATGGGGGAAAGACAGGGAAGGGAGCAGTTTAGATGTGATAGATTTGATATAAACATGTATGTGTGGATGTTAACACCAAACACCCTGCTGTTTCCTGTTCTTCGATGCTACTGTTCTGTCGTTTTCCGTCACTATTGTTCTTTTTTCGTGTGCGTGTGTTTCAACCCTTTTAGTTGGGTCAAAATGCAAACAAGATATATATCAATCTTGGTCTTCCAAGTTTGTAATATTAACATTTTGTGGTGTTACACAGGAGGAATGGGTGATTTGTAGGGTTTTCAACAAAACAGGAGATAGAAAAAATGTCGGACTCCATAGCCAAATCAGCTACTTTCATAACACTTCACTCTCAACAACACAACATAATCATAACCATCATCATCATGAAACCTTACCTCCTCTTCTTGAACCTTCCAAAACCCTAACCAACTTCCCATCATCAATACTCTACGGTGATACCAACAAAAACTACAATAGTAACCTTCTACATGGATCATCAGGCTACAACGTCGACGAGCTCAAAGCCTTAGTCAACCCTGTCGTGTCTCAGATCAATGGATCCATTGATGATGACTTCGGCGTGAAGACAGAGCCATCTTCGAACGGTGGTAATAACGAATTGGACGTAATAGATTACTTGGAAACGAGTTATAGTATGTTTGGTTTTTCGCCTTCACCTGGACCACTTCACCACATGTTATTAGATTCTCCATATCCTTTAGGCTTCCCCGTGTAGAATCCTGGCCCTTGGATTCTATATATTTGGTCCTTTTTATAAATGTTTTTTTTACATTTTGTAAAATCCAAATTATATAAAAATATTGCTATTCCTAATTAATAATGCAAAGATTTTTTTGGTAGATTCGAAACTTTCTGATTCAAAAACAAAACTTAGAATCTTTATCAACAAAAAACTTGGGAAGTTATGTGGTTTCTGTAGCCTTGCAGGTAAAGTTATTGGTGTGTTACTTTTGATGAAACTGTATTTGTGGGCGTTTCACTGTTCGATGTAATGTCATAAATACGAATAATTATTTTTGTAACTATTGTGACGTCATTGTTTATGTGGTATTTGCTTTGTATGGATGATTTGTTTATTTAAATATAATTTTGGAAGGACTATTCGTCTTTCGTCATATATAGTTTTTTTTGTCATTAATCTTACTTGTCTTCAAGACTTTGGAACTGCAAAATTGGCATTGCGGTTAGGTTGATGAACCCGACTGGTTAGACAGACTATTATGTCTAGAGTTAGTGACTAACTGTTAGTCTAGTTAAATGCTTAAGCTAGTTTAAAAAGTGACACATAATTTTTAAGGATTGTGGATTTATCACCAAAATAAGCATTGATTAGGTTTGCCACACATCACCATCTTCGATTATATATATATAAGGTCTTAGAATGGTTGAGCCGGTTTGCGAGTCCGGTTTATCTTTGGCAGGTGAGCCACCTTTTGAGATATAAGCTTTTCTTCATGAACATGCAACAAGAGATTTGGTAATAATAGACAATTACTTAGACTTCACTAATGGATTTATATATATCTGCCTTTGTTTTCTTTTTTTGTTTATTTTGATAAGCTTGCTCTAGTTTCGAACTACTAAGCCCTATAAACATCAACCAGGCCAGCAATCCATAACAACTACCATATTAGACCATCTTCAATGGTAGATACTCCCTTGAATATCTAAAACAATTTTTTAACTAAAAATTAATTCGTGGGTTCCACAGAGTATTTAAAATTACACACAACTCTTTTAGATACGGTTTCAAAAGTCACTATAATTATATACAATTTCTAATTTATTGGATATTTCTGATTTTAATAATAACTTAGATACTCCTTTGGATACTCATTTAGAGACCCACTGGAAGTGCTCTTAGATATTCATTTCTACAATGGTAAATTGAGATTACTTTGAAGAGTCTGGAGACGAAGCTCATATGAGTTTTTAATTAGTACTTCAAATACTTTTCCAATGTATAGGACCGACCTCTTCCATAAATGCAACTAAATCAAGACTAATCACTTGATCTCAACTTACGACATTGATTTTATCTAACTGCCAAGTCAATTGATTGAGTTGAGAATAGATGGTAAAACCTTAATAAGTATTATAAATAAAATTTTTGAAATTAGTCACCCATCATACAATCAACGTCTTGACCTTAACGGTAATAGCTTGAAGTCAACTCGAGATACCAAAACACCAAATCTAGTATAATTTTATTTCCAATAGAACACCAAAAATAATACCATCCACCAAATTTGGTGTAAGGTAAATAGTGTTACATAGTGTTACACCTATAACACTACTCATCACACTAAATATTTAGTATGAGGAAATTGTCTAGAATGATCCACAAATCAATATAAATCAAGGTAGTTATTATAAAAATTAGTTTTTAAGCAAAACTAACCTCCACGTGTAAAGAAATTACCTTTACTCCCTTATGAACAAACAAACAATTAGAAATTGCAATTATCCTTTCGCCCCGGCGAAATCTGCAATGGAAAAAACGGAGGCTACAGACTACATTTGCATATTGACATAGTAGTCTACTCCGTTATTAATTCTTAATTTTAAATTATAAAATTTTTAAAAATTAATTTGAACGAAATTAATATTTCAAAAACAAAATATGATCATTTGTGAATTATGTAAATTAAAATTTCATATTGAATCAAATTAATAATATTTAGAAATTTTGAATAATATTGAGATTTTTCGTTAGTAAACTTCGTTTGAATCTATTTTGATACTTAGGATTTTGAGACTGCGAATGAAGTATACTAAGACGAAATTATCGTTTCCCGCTCCAAATTTTGAGATTTCCACCAAAAAACATATTCCCGCTAAAAAAAAACAAACTGCAAATGAAGTCTAGTATGTTTTACCGAAGTATAAATATATATTTTTTCACTTTCACATTTTCATTTAACCTTACCCTAGCAATTTTTTTCATCTTTTCTCGTCGGTGATTTTTATCCACCTTTCATCGTCGGTGGTTGAGTACCCATTCCTTTCATTGCTTTTGATATCTTATATTCTTTGTTTTGTATTAATCCATATCATTGTTCTGTTTTCTATTGTAGGAAATTGCGCGATATAGCTATACTCAGCCGTCAAGTAGTTCTAGGGCGAGTGTCTCTTCGACTGCTCGACGTCGATCCAACGGGAGCTATGGATTTCCTAACCGTTGCTTATGTGGTTTAGTGTAAGTGCTTCAAACATCTGGGACAAATCTCAATCCGGGTAGAAAATTTTATGGTTGCATCAACAACGAGGTATGTACCACAATTGATGTAATGTATTTATGTTTTGAGTTTGAATATCAAACTAATTTTTCTTATAAACTAATTTTGTCTTGTTTAATGTTCATTAACAGGATGTGGCTACCATGTATTTAATCGTGGGATGAGGCCATGATGGAGGAACTTAAAGAGCTACGGTCGGAAGTTCTACTCAAGAGGATGTTATTCGTCTCTTGCTAGATGAGAGCAAGCCTACACAGAAGGTTGTTGATGTTCCATGTATGGAGGCTATGCGGCATAATATTCAGGAAACAGGGGAAGAGATAATACAATTAAAGGAGGTAATCTGTTAGCTACGTTCTGGAGGTATGAAGCTGAAGAATGTGATGGTGTCTGGCTTAATCATTGTTGGTTTTATAATTTCATTTTTTGTTTTTCGTTAGGAGAGTATGGTCTCCTTATTTAGTATTAACGTCATCTTAATGTAAAATATGTCTAGTAAGTAGATGTAGTTTTTAATCTAGACCGTTTAGATCTTTTAGAATATATATGCTTGAGGATATTTTACAAGCATATTACAACCGAATATGCTTGGTAAAATTTATCAAATGTTATGGTTAGGAGACTACGAATGAAGTCTCAGAACTATAGACCTCAACTGAAGTCTCTCTGTTTAAGACTTCATATAAAGTCTGGAATTCAAAATTTAACATAATCGTACATAAAATATTAATACCATATACAATAATAAAAATAAAACGACAAATAATAATAAATTATAGGCTTCATATAAGTGTTTCTCTCAACTAAATTTTGATACATTTCATACTTAAAAAAATAATTTGCAGACTAATTTTGTGTAAAAAGTTAGGTTCCCCGCCCAAATAATTAGGTTAGTTAGGTTTCCTGCCTAAATAATTAGGGTTCCCGCCCAAACAATTTTGCGAAATAAATTTCAGACGACAAAGGGAGTTTGTAAACTGTGGAGACGTAACATGAAGTCTACACATAACCGGAGTAAACCAAGATTTTTAACCAATCTTCTTAGAAAATTAACCATGATATAAAAGGGGGAAGTCTAACTGAAACTAATTTTGACTCTGTTAAAAAAAAACGCAAAGTAATCTCCATGTTGACAGCGAGAGTGTGATTGGCGGAAGAGAACCGAGTGTTGTGTTGCTAGATAAGAAACAACCATGCATTGATTTCAATTCTATTCAACAAGGAAAGCAGTCACAAGAGAAATATACAGCTATGATAGTGGTACGTGCGGCCAGTCAGAGGATTAGGTGGCTTGCATCTACACAACTATCTCATTTTCAAGGATGTACCACGACAAAATGAATTATTCCTAACCAAAAATCACAAGGATGTGGTTATGATCCTTTTGAACCCGTAGACAAGCAAAAAGTGAAGGTTTTAGTCGATTGGGTGAAGCTTGATTCGTAAGTAGTTAACATTTTCTACTAAGTTTTAAAATTATAGAAGTAAACTTATGATTAAATTTTTAATTACTTACAGAGATTATCAAAAACAGAAGCCTCTATCCTCGAGTGCTTGGTTCTACACTCTCCGCACTCCTAGTGAATGGCTACATGAAACGTTAGTTATTAAGTAGTTATTAATATATACTTATGAGTAGACTTCTATGACTGTCTGCTCAAGATGTCATCTACTGTTAATACAAGTCTGATCATGAAGTCTCATAATTCTAACACTTATCATATTTAATACAACATCTTGATGTCGCGATTAATCTACTGAGGCTTCGCTTCTCTAAGCATCCGAAATGGACCCAAAGACTCTGCTTACTGGATACTGTTTTTGGCCAAATGTATTCAACCAAGTATCAAGAATTTATTGACTATTCGGTTAATCTTAATGGCTCTGGCAAACTACTACGTGCAGACTCTTACAATTACTACATGGGTGTCGATCCTGTCTATTACAAAACGAATAAGACATGGTTGCTGGTGGTGGATGACATATATGCGCCTTTAAACATAACCAAAATTCATTGGGTAGCATTGTGGATCTCAATTCCGAAGAGACACATTGTGGTGTGGGATAGTGCGGTGAAACTCTTTTTTTATGATGTAGTTGCGAAGGTAGTGGAGCCTATAGCCGTGATGGTCGCTTATTTGATTTATGAGATGGCTGCTCATGGAGAAAAAACGCAAGTACCCATATGACCCATTCACTCACGAGCACGTGAATACTGGAGTGCCACAGAATGTGTAAAGTGGCGATTGTGGAGTTTTTTGTTTGAAGTACATTGAATGTCATGCACTCGGATTGCCATTTCCATCGACCTTGTGTGATTCCAACATGAAAGCCTTAAGGGATAAGCTAGCCGCCGAGATATTTGATGACACTAACCAATGTGGATCAGCCAACCGCAAATATAAGTTATTGGACCCTTACGATTAGTAAGCGTCCAATCACTTATATACTTTTGGGTTTCCCGTAGCTTTTAGTTTCTTGTAGTAAGAAAACCTTTATTTTTTGGCTTGTATTGCGAGAAATGTTTTTTGTATCGGAAGAATGGACCTAGCCAGCAACTATGTAATAGGGTAGGAAGTATTTTGTGACCTATTAATACATAAACGGGTTTGGCTCAAGGTTAACATCGAAGTCTAGATAACGATTAAATAATAAGTTTTTAGTACATACCAAATTAGTAGACTTCATGAGCAGACTTCAATAGCAGACTTTTTGGGCAGAATTCTTATGTGTTCTTGTTGCAATCCAAAACCTATATAGAAACCACACATATAAAGATAAGATGATTAACAGTATGAGTTCATCTTGTCACGATGCATCTACAGAAAAGATTAATTCACTTAAACAATTCGATCGAGTATGGCCCGATTGTCTGCATTTTGAACAACTATATTTCTTGTGTATCTTCCGTGGCTTGTGGGTTTTCTTCCTTGCAAACTCTAGCCATGTTTTCCACCTACTCTTCTTATTTTTACCAGGATCAGACTGAACTTCTGGATAAAGACATGCCTTAGTAGAAGCTGCGCACGAGTCATTTTTGGGCATAATATTGTACAAGTATGCCGAATACAAATATTCTATTGCGTATGATGGGCATACAATCGTCGACACATGCAACATAGCCTCTATTGCAGTGGCTATTGCTTGTGAGCATGGTATTTTCTCCACCTGGAATAAACCACAATCACACCTTCGATTTTTCAAGTCAACGACACAGTTCATGCATCCGCCTTTCACGTAGAATCGCCAACCATCTATGCGTTCAACTGTCATGTTTTCCGCATAATCTTGACGTATTGCCAATAAATATTTAACTCCACGAGTATGGAAGGTCGTGAGACTTAGAGCATCTTCTCGCCTTTTGTGAAATCACCTTGTTACTTTCTCTCTTATTAAATCTAGAAAACTCCGTGCTAGCTTAAGTGCGGAGTTGATAGATTTTCGAAATATTGCTCGTCTTTATGTTGTACATATCTCCCGAGAAGTGAACTCGTGATCATATTTACGTCTGCATCCTCCAAGTATATTGCAAGGGCCGTATTTATATCTCGTAACACGTCCATGTAATGATTAAAATCGTTAATCGTATAAGCATATCCAACGCCTCTCACCAGGTACACTAGTTGTTTCTCTACCCTGAAGTTCGTCACTACGTTACTTTATAGATGATAGCAACAAATGCCTCGCGTCGCCCAAGGCAAAAATTTATCACATGCGTTCTTGATGGAGTTGTGCATGTTCGAAACAATTACTAGAGGTTGTTGATGTGAAATGCACCCGCTCAATTTTGTAAAGAACCATTCCCATGAATCATCATTCTCAATGTCTATAATTCCAAAGGCCAATGAAAAAATTCGGAAATTACCATTTTGTGCGGCTGCCACTACAATACACCTTTGTATTTTCTGGTTAAATGAGTCTCGTCCACAACTATTACTCGTCAAAAACACTGAAAACCGGCTATCAAGCCACCTAAGGCTATAAATAGATATTTAAATCCATTCTGATAATCAATTTCAAGACTCGTTACCGTTTCCGGATTGGCTATCGAGAGTTGATGAAAATCACTTGGCATATTCCAATATCTGTCTTCCGGTGTTCCCTATACTAACTTTTGGGCACATATCAAAGCCCTATATCCCGTGATATAGTTTAACCTCATACCAAACATAATCCTCATTGAATCTTGGATATGCTTCAGAGTCCATCAATTATGCTAACCCGTTCTATAAATAGCCGACCAATGTCTTTAGAAAGACGCTGCCTACAAAAATTCAAGCGATCCACCACTGAACATGTATGAACCTTCGAATACCTTGTCACCCAAAACACATTCGCTTCATTTTTAAATCCTGCTCTAAGCTTCCATGCACATCCTTCCACACAACAATTAGCCACAACCAAAGATTTCGTAGACTTATAGATGTATAATGAGAATTTACATTATCGCCGTCAATCGTAACTCCGATAGGAGTGCATCCAGACCATTTCGTATCGGATCCTTCGTTTCGACATACACTATTGAAACCATCATCTATGTTAACATTATCATCCTCGCCCTTCACTTTATCAAACTTACTATAATCCTCACAAGTATCCGAGAAAAATCCAGGCGCTTCATCACCACCATCACGAGCATCTTCACATACTCCTCTAACTCATCCGCATCTTCATTAGCTTCTTCATCCCAAGCCTCATCATATTCTTCTTCCATAGCCTCGTCAACCGATGCCTTTTCACTTTCTTCATCCGGAGCCTTGTCACATTCTTCATACTAGGGGTGGGCATTCGGTTCCTCCCATCGAGTTCGGGTCGGTTCCATCTTGTTCCGGGTTTGGATCCACCTATTTAAGAACCGTTTAGGAACCGCTTGAATTTCAGGTCGGTTCCGGTTTGGGTCTGGGTCGGTTTTCAAAATTTTGGAAGGAACCGAATTGGACCCGAAACCCAAAAAGTCTGAACTACCTGAAGAAAACCGAATTACCCGATAGAAAAATCTAATAAAAAAAAAAATATTAATTTTATTTATAAAATCATTAAAAATATGAAAGTGTATATGTATATTTGGGGTATTCGGGTACCCGTTCGGTTCCCGGTTCGGTTCCGGTACCCGAAACATTTTAGTTTAAGAACCGTTCGGGTTTTCGCTCGAGTTCAGTTCGGTTCCATGTTATTCGGTTCCTGTCTGAATCGAGTTTTCGGATCCGAGTTATTTTTCCAGCCCTTTCATACGCAGCCTCGTCAAAATTCATGTCCGAGAAAAATTGGCTCGCCACACATAGACGTATAACATACATTTTACTCATCTCGAGTAAACTCCGAACTTGTCTATCGTTAGTGACATACATAGGAGGTGTATTTGGATCATTTGTTGCAAAATTGAATCCGACAATGCGTAAGTTAACTAAATCTCCCTTTTCTTGTCTAGGCTATAATCATCTCGTGCCATTTCAACAAGCTCACCATGTGTACAATCTTCATCCAAAAAGAACATTTTTCCTCCTTTGCAATTATCCACCACAAAATGCCACAATAATTTGTCACGAGCCTACTCTCTATATACAACATGTAGCTGAACCATTCTCTGCAAAGACATAAACCGATAAGCCATTAGCGATGAAAATTACGACGCATACTTCTTTAAAAGTCTGCACAAAGAAGCAAATGAGTAAAAAATGGCTAATCAAATAAGATCTCATAATTATGACACTAAAAGATGCCCAACTGAATCAGAAGAAAGAAGAACACATGTGACAACAAAAAAATCCAAAAAGCATTATACATATGCTATAAATACATACTTAACAAAACATATGTAAGCAGACTGTAAAGGAAGTCTGCATCAAAAAAGCAAGTAGACTTCTCTGCGAAGTCTACGTATAGTAGATGAAATTAGAAGTATACAATTTAGGTTAGTTTTGCAATTGACCATATGGTTGACTTTTAAGAGCATGCCGCAAACAAAGTCTACAAAAAGGTAAAGATTTTGCAATTGATCTAACTTTGACTTTCTTAGCGGACCGAGTTTTGCAATTTAATACTATTACAGTAATACTATTAAATTCACCAAACATTAAATTAACATTTTTTTATATATTTTATAATATAGTTAAACTTGTAAAACTAACTAATACAAATTTTATTAAAAAAATATATTATTTCGTTATGTGCTTTTCATAATTAATAGTTTTGTAATTTTGAATATAATTAATATTTTATATAAAATAAGTACATAAAAATATAATATTGTTAAACCGAAAAATATAAATGTTAATAAATTTTATAAACATAAAATTACGAAAATTTAAACATAACATCAAAGTGTGATAAAATAATTATTTATCAATTAAAATAGTAAAAATTTTTAAAATTATTAAAACTGAAAACATCAAAAATATATAATATTATTTTTGGTTTAATATTTGGTGTTATAGCTGGAGATGATAAAAAGTATGACACCAAAACACCAAATTTAGCGTAATTTCAACACTAAATTTGATGTCATAGTTGGAGATGTCATGAACTTGAAAATTTTATGATTGGTGGAGCATTTCCATTGTGAGTTATCTCATCAAAGCTATAATAGTTAAATGAAATATATTGTAACATCTCTATCATGGTCCTAAAGAAAAACGAAAAGGAAATAAGAAATTCTGACTCGATAGGCCGATTAAGGTTTGACCTAATCCCCATCATCTCATTCTACCTATTTAATGACGATCGTAGAGCCTCGATAATCACTTCCAAAACCTCAAAGAAAAAATTTTAGAATGGTAATGCTCCATCGATCATAAAAGAAAAAAGAATGACACCAAAACACCAATATGGTATAATTTCAACACCAAATTTGACGTCATGGTTGGAGATGACCTGAGCTTGAAAATTTTATGACTGATGAAGCATTACCTTTGCGAGCTATCTAATCAAAGTTATAATGGTTAAATGAAATAAATTAAAACATCTCTATCCCGACATAAAAGGAAAACGAAAAGAAAAAAAAGGAAATTTCGGCTCGATAGGCCAACTAAGGTTTGACCTAAGGTCTCATCATCTACTTCTCCCAGTTTAAAGACGAGCGTAGCGCCTCGAAAATCTCATCCGAAACCTCAAAGCAAAACTCTGCGGAATTCCCAGAGATGCCCGAGAATTGCCGAGAGATCCGAGACATCATCCTTTCTCGTCGAGTTGCCGAGAGATCCGAGACATGAGCCTCGCCGTCGACGTCTTCTCCACGACTTAAACTGCCATTGTTGAGCCCTACCGCATCTTCATCGTCGTATCGTACCCTCATACCACCGTCACACCTAGGATTCCGCGACCAATCCCGCTGTCATAGTCTCTCTCTCTCCCTCGGTTTATGTGATTGCGCTACCTTCTCTCTTCCCTCTGATCGTCGTTGTGTCTCCTATGCGATCCGATTGCGTCATTCCCCTCTTGGATTCTACGTCGTTGTCGATCCTAGATACCCGTACGCTGTTGACCGAAGCTCCTCAAAGCTCTCCTCCATCCCGCGAGCCGTCGATCACCACTCCTGAGATGACGACCGCTTTCCGTCGCTGTCGACCGTCGAACCGAGAATCCCCGAGGAGATCCTCTATGCTTTCCGTTCCAAGTCGCCGTCTTTGAGAATCCATGGAGGTTTCTCATCGTTTCCATCGTCGTTAGTTCCGAGAGATATTTCTCGAGCCCTGTAAAATACATTTTTGCCCTTGGTTTCCAAATTTGGAAAATTTTAACTTTTGGCATGTTCCTAAATTTGGAAAATTTGTATTCTTGGAAAGTTGCTATTTTAGGAAGGTTTCCTAATTTAATAGTTTCATTGTCTGAAAATTTTCATTTATGACAACCTGTTATAAATGGAAAGTTATTTTTAGGGAGGTTCCAATTGAAGGTCTAATCCGATCGTCGGCAAGATCTTTAGTCATCCGCATCCAGTTCAATCTGTGTCCTTAGGCTATGGTGAGGAACTAACCACGTAACTATCCTCCTATTCGATCGGGTTTAGGATTTTTTTCTCTGGTAGAATAAATTTATCGTGTCTTGTTTGATAGTCCTGATTGTGTGTCAAGTCAGTCATGTTTGATGATTGTGAACATGCTTAGGTCTAGGTTGCTTTAGTGTTTAAGATGTTGTTTGAGGTTGTCCGATGTTTAAAGAAATATGAATGTGTTGCCCCTGGAAGTGTGAAAGGAGTCCTTGGGGACCATGTGTAGTGTGCGTCAGGTCACAGAGTGGTGAATGGGGCTTTGTTTAGGGCGTCTTTGGATGCTATGTGTGATGTTTATGGTGTTTTATGTGCCTTGTTTGGTATTAAATCTATTTTATCGTAGGAAGTTTGCTAAGTATTTTCAGCGGTGTTGTGTGTTTAGTAACCCACCCCACGCTTAGTGATTTCCCTGTTACTCACCCCTCTCTTCCTATCTCTCCTTTTTTTTTTAATCTTTTCAGGTGAGCAGAACTAATAGGCTGGAAGGCGATGGAAGGAATAATGTTCGGTTTAAGCGGATTTATTTTCTTTATTTTTGCGTTGATTTTTAGACTTGGTTTCATTTTGTTTATGTCTAAAATTTTGGATTCGTTTAGACTCGATTTCTAGTTGAGTTCAGATTAGCCATGAATTGTCCAATTTTGTTGAATTTCTGGTTTAATAAAGTTGGTTTATTGCTTTGAGATGGTTGTATATTGTGGTTATGAGGATAACACGCCAGAGACCCTAGCGAGGGAGAACAGATTGTTACAAAATGGTTTCAGAGACTAGGTTTTGCCAAACCGGTTTTGACCCAGGAGGCAATGTATAAGTAGTTGGATTTTAAATCCGTTTTCAATGGTATTGAAAAAGTTTTGGGAATTGTGGTGATTTTGATAAGTAAAAGGAACACCAGACCGACCGGAGTTGACCGTATTCGTTGCAACTTTTCTTCTTTCTTTCGGTTTGGAGCAAGTCTAATCAACAGGTTTTGTTTTTCAGATGGCACCAAGAGGACAAGTCAGTCCCATTTACCCATTGCTGCTAAACACCAGACTAGATCACAGTCTCAAGGCCAGCCAAAGGTCGCTCTCGCTGCTGCTGTTGGTGTCGCTGGTGAGAATGTTGTTGATGCGGAAGTCAAAGTTTCTCGGGAGAGCATTGGGGAGAGTGTGGGTGTAGCTACGATGAACAGTAGATTCGTGCCATCTCAAAGGAGTGACAGCTCGACTGCTCAAAGAGCTTACCAAGAAGCTATGGAGGAAGCTGCTAGGCTGGCTGCTACAAATGTCGTGCTGGCAGAAAAGCTTGCCAGGTATCGGGCCAAGCATGGAGACTAGCAGAGCCAGAGAACTGTTTCAAGGGAAGCTTCCCGCAGAACCGTTGATCTGCCACCCCCCACCGCAGTCGTCGCCGCCGGCCAGAGCGCTAGAGTTTTACCCGTTGCCGCCATTGAATCGACACCAGAATGTGCCTTCTTATTGGGACATGATCAAGCATATGAGAGACTTGGGTACAAAGATGTTTGGAGGGAAATCAGACCCGATTGGTGGTGAAAACTAGAAGAGGAATCTATATCATAATTTTGACAATTTGAGGTGTGCGGTAGAGTACCACCGAGGCCTAGTTGTTCAATACTTAAAGGATGAAGCGTTGGTCTGGTGGGAAAACCAAGTGCGGAAGGTCAAGGGCCAATACGAGTTGACCTGAGAAGATTTCAGGATGTAGTTCGGAAGTTCTTCCCTCGTGAGGCCCTAGATAACATGGAGAAAAAGTTCCTTGACCCCTGCCATTAAAGATGTTAGTCTGTGAGTATGAAGAGGAGTTCGATTGGCTTCACAGGTTTGTCGGACGATACCAGGGTGAGGAGAAGCTCATCCGGAGGTTTACGAATGGATTGAACTTTGAGCTCAAAAATCGCTGCAAGATATGGGACTACTCATACCTGGATGAGCTAGTAGAGAAAGCTTCATATCGGGAGAAAGGGTTGAAGGAGCAGAGGGAAAAGGATAACCCAACCAGGGAAGGATCGATAAAGGTGGATGTTGGGCCCGAATCTGGCCCACTGGTGATGAGCCCGCCAAAAAGGGTTAAGGATTCCTAAGAGAAGTGAGCAAATGAAGAAAAGGCCCAAAAAAAGTCTGCCGAAGGCTGACTCAACCTAAAACTAAAGCAGAGGAGGGTCCCAGAACTCTCGTTGAAGCTGAAGAGGTCCAGGACTCGGACGAGTAGAAGAAGCCATGGACTCGGTCAAATAAAGTTGTTGAATATTCCGGAAATCAAGGAGGAGATCTCGGAGCAGTTATAACAGGTTTCCGATGAGGAAAAGAGCTATATAAGAGGGAGAGGAGGCAAACAAAAGCTCCCTTTAACTAATCATCAATCTAGAAACTTTTACCTACTTTTGATTATTGTTGTATCGATCTTAACAAATATTTTCATTTCCTTCATTGAACATTCGTCACGCTAAATCTCTTTTGTACTCTTTAATTCCGATCACAATCTTGAATACAAATAGCTTTCGTTCTTTAAGTTCTTACGGGATTCAACCCACGTAATCTCTTCCTAAACCTAAACACTATTCACTAAATCTAAGAGGTGAGTTTAATCCCTCACAGTGGAGTAAGCCGTAACATGGACTATGTTTGAGATTTTGGTCAGGTGAATCCCTCAGCAGTAGAAAACACTATATGCTTCAACTGTCAATGCTTGTGTCGTAAACCTACATAGTGCCCCGTCATGCAAGGTGGACCAATCAAGAGGGTGAATCTGAGGTATTTCCACCCTGAAAATCAGCTATTTTGCCTCGTGTCTACGTTGCAATAAAAGAAGGAGAGGAAGTAGAGCTAGCCACAACCAATGCAGCAGAATGATACGACGGAGTTATACCGATCGCTGGTATGTTCACCAACTCTCTTCTTTTGTGGTTTGTAAAAGAAATATCAGTCAATTCAATCAGTAAAGAATGACTAAGAGTCACGAATACTGTAGGATCGATAATGATCGGAGGGGGAGGGCGAAGTTTCATATACCATGTTTGATTCCACAACTACGAACAACTTCTTGCGACCACATTAGTCAAAAAGAGGAACTTCAAAATCCGTTATATTCCGAGGAATCTGTAGGAGGGGGTGGGAATGGTGGGCAAGGAGAAGTTGAGTGCCACCAAAGTTTACATGGGAGTTTCGATCACCATCGAAGGAGAAGAATTCACCGGAAACCTAACCGAGATGAAAGTAGGCTGGTACGATGTCTTCCTAAGAATGGATTGGCTTCATCACCATGACGTGGATTTAGATTGGAGCCAGGCAAAGGTGCAGATTCATGGAGCCAAAGAGGAGATTGTCTTCCAAAGGATCATATCAAGTTCTAGAGTCCCGATCATCTCTATGTTGCGTGCCAAGGAGATTTTAAGGTATGGAAATGAGGCTTTTATAGCAACCATCTCTGTCACCAAGGAAGGCGAACCATCCAAAATCAAAGGCATCCTAGTCGTTTCTCAATATGAGGATGTACTTGAGTCATTAAAAGGGCCATAATTAGAAAGAGGAGATACTTTTTCCATCGAGCTTGAGCAAGGGACAACCCATGTTTCAGAGCACCATATCGGTTTGTGCCTGCAAAGATGGATGAGCTGGAGAAGCAACTGGAGGATCTGACCGAAAAAGGGTTCATATGCCATAGTGGCTCACCATGGGGAGCACTAGCGTTGTTCGTGAAGAAGAATGACTGAAGTTTCCGGCTATGTATTGACTACAAAGGTCTGAACAAAGTAACCGTCAAGAATAAGTACCTGTTACCAAGAATAGACGAGTTGTTGGACCAGCTTCAAGGAGCGTCATGTTTCTCCAAGATCGATTGGGCGTAAGGTTACCATCAGATTTGAATCGCGGAGCAGGATGTGCGGATGACGACCTTCCGTACACGGTATGGCACTATAAGTTTGTGGTCATGTCATTTGGATTGACGAATGCGCCAACAACCTTCATGAAGTTGATGAATGACATCTTACGTAAGCACTTGGACTAGTGCTTGATCGTATTCATCGTTGATATCGTAGTGTTTTCAAAGACATGGAGGAGAATGCCAAACCCTTAAGGATAGTGCTAGAACTCTGAGGGAGAAACAGTTGTATGCCATGCTCACCAAGTGAAGCTTTTAGCTAAGGGAAATAGGGTTCCTAGGGCATGTGATATTAGGAGCGGAAGTCGCCTTCGACCCAGAAAAGATCACCACCATCAACAATTGGCCGCCGCCATGATTGTTACTAAGGTTTGCAGTTTCTTGGGTTTAGCAGGCTACTGCCGAAAGTTTGTTGAAGGATATGTCATCTTGGCCAAGCCAATGACCTGCCTGACTGGAAAGGGGGTAAAGTTCGAATGGACATAGGAATTTTCTAAGAGTTTTAAGGTATTAAAGGAACGACTGACTCAGACACCGGTACTAACATTGCCCAAAATAGGAGAACCGTATCAAGCCTATATGGATTATTCCTGAGTTGGGTTGGGTTGTCTTCTTATGTAGCATAAGAAGGTGATCGACTAGGCATCGCGTCAGATAAGACCCCACGAAGTAAACTATTCCTAATCACGTCTTGGAAAAGGTTCATATTTTCACTGACCAGAAGAGTGTAAAGTACATTCTCACTCAGCCATAGCTAAATTTGAGACACCGCAGATGGGTTGAGCTATTGAAAGACTACGATTTGGTGATCGTTTACCACCCTGATAAGGCCAACCAGGTAGTCGACGCCTTAAGTCGGTGAAGGACATACATGTTAGAGTCAAAGGAGACTCAAGAGCGCATAGAAATGGTAGCAAGCCTCCGGTTATGTGCGACTATGGTGGAGGTGGAGGATGACAAAACTAGGCTGAAAGCATCTAATCAGGTTGATATACTCTGGAGGATCCAACAAGCTCAAGAAAAGGACGAGCCACTAAAGGAAATGGTCCATAAGGAGGTAATATGATACCACGTGGCGACCAACAGAATAGTCATGTTCAAGCAGAGTTTGTGTGCCCAACAATCCAAAACTGCGCAAATAGATCCTGCAGCAAGCTCACTGCTCGATGTTTTCAATGCACCCGAGTATTTTTAAGATGCATTATATTTAAAAAGGTAATATCATTGGAGCGATATGAAAGGAGAAGTCATCACCTGGTATCGTAGTGTAAGACTTGCCAGCTGGTAAGGGCAGAGCATAGGATGTCGAGCAGGCTAGTGCAAAATATACCATTACCAGAATGGAAACGGGACATGGTAACCGTGGACTTCATCACTAGATTACCTATCATGTGTGGAGGCATGAATGTTATTTGGGTGATAGTGGATGAACTCATGAAGAACGCCCACTTCCTGCCAATAAAGAAAGTATATGTGGCCGAGCAAAGGTACATCGACGAGATAGACTGACTACATGGGGTGCCATTCGATATTATATCTGATAGAGACGTCAAGTTTACTTCAATGTTCTAGCATGCTTTCCAGAAGGCCATGGGGAAAAAGATGAACCTCAGTACCGCCCTACAACCCATAGACAGATGGACAGTCGAAAAGGACGATAGAGAATTTGGAAGATATGCTGAGAGCATGTGTGTTGGAATGGGAGGTAGTTGGACAAAGCATCTACCGTTAGTGGAATTCGCGTATAACAAAATCTGCCATTCCAGTATAGGGATGCCACCCTATGAAGCGTTATACGGGAGATCGTGCAAGACGCCCATATGCTAGTCGAAATTGGGGAGACCTGAGATCATTCGAGATACTTAAAAGCAAGTGGAGAGGCATAAAGATCAGATAAAGGATGCACTTACCGTCAGAAAAGCTATACGGATAACCGCAAGAAGGATATGAAATTCGAGGTAGGAGGCTTGTGTTCCTGAAAATGAGTAACTTTAAAGGAAGAAAATAAGGCAAGGGCCAGAAAAATTTGAGACCAAGATTTATTGGGCCACACCCCATAGTTCAGCGGATAGGAGTTGTTGCTTACAAATTAGCCTTGACGCAAGAGCTGGCGGATTTTTACGATGTTTTCACGTATCAGTTTTGAGGAGAGTTTTTCGAGAGCGAGAGCTCATCTTACCAGCACCGCCGTCATATCTGCAGGTAAACTTCTCAGTATAAAGTCAGGCTGTGGACATTTGGAAAAGAGAAGAAAAGGAATCCCAGGGAAGTAAAATTGTCGTGGTAGAGTCATCTGGAGAGGCAACAATTTCCACAAAGACACCTGGGAAGTCGAAAGTGATATGTAGAGGGATTATCCATAATTTCTCGAAGATTGCGGGAGGAAGTTGAGAACGTTCAGGATTCGAGTACGAATCCCATAGAAGTAGGGGATAATTGTAACATCCTATCCTTGTCCAAAAGGAAAATGAAAAGGAAAAAGGAAATTCTGCCTGATAGGCTCATTAGGGTCTGACCTAGGGTCCCCTCTTCTCCTTCTCCTTATTTAAAGACGAGCATATAGCCTCAGGAATCGCATATGAAACATCGAAATGAATCTTTATGGAATTCCTGAGAAAAACCCAAGAACCCTAGTCGTCTAGCTTTCGAGAGATCTAGTCTGAGCCTCGTCTTCGTCGTCTTCGCCACGACTCGAAACGTCGTTGCCAAACGAACCCTTTCGCATCTCCGTCGTCACGCCGCACCCTCGCGCTACCATCGCACCTCGGATCCCGTGACCTGATCGGGCTGTCACTGTCTCTCTCCCTCTATTTCTGTGATCGCGATGCCTTCTCTCTTCCCTCCGACCATCGTCGCGTCTCCTTCGTGATCTGCTCGAGTCGTTTCCCTTTTGGATTTCGTGCCTCCATCGATCCCTAAGACTTGTATGTCGTCTACCAAATCTCCTCGTTGCTCTCCTCCTTCTTATGAGCCACCATTCACCGCTCCCGAGTTGACGATCGTTTCCTGTCGCTGTCGACTATCGAATCGAGAGCCCCCAAGGAGATCCTCTCGGCTTCATGTCCTGAGTTGTCGTCTCCAAGAATCCGGGGAGGTTTCTCGTCATCTCCGTCGTCATTAGTTCTGAGAGGTAATTCTCGAGCCCTGGAAAATACCTTTTGCCTTTGGTTTCAATTTTTGGAAACTTTCCATTTTTGGTAAGTTCCTAAATTTGGAAAGTTTTTATTCTTGGAAATTTGATATTTTGGAAAGGTTTCCTGATTTAGTAGTTTCCTTTTCTGGATGTTTCCATTTATGACATGTTTACAATAAATGGAAATTTCCTTTTTAGGAAGGTTCAGGTTGAAGGTCTAATTCGGATTCTTTTCTTGTTCAGGTTCCGAAGGTCGCCAACAAGGTCTTTAGTCATCCGAATCTAGTTCAATTCGCGTCCTACGGCTAAGGTCATGAGCTAACCATGTAGTTATCCCCCGTTCGATCCGGTATAAGGTTTTTTTTTTTCTCCAGTAGAATAAGTTTATCGCAACTTGTTTGACAGTCCTGATTGTGTGTCGAGTCAGTCCTGTTTGATTATTGTGAAATACTTAGATCTAGGTTGATGTATTGTTTAAGATGTTGTTTTAGGTTGTTCGGTGGTTATAGGAAGATGAATGTGTCGCCCCTGGAAGTGTGAAAGGAAGCTCTGGGGACCATGCATGGTGTGCGTCGTAGGAAGTTTACTAAGTCTTTTTGGCGGTATTGCGTGTTTAGAAATCCACCCTCACAGAGTGATTCCCCTGTCACTCACCATCTCTTACTGTCCTTCCCTTTTTCTGCCTTTTCAGGTGAGCAGAACGAATAGGCTTGAAGGCGATATAAGGAATGATGTTCATTTTGGACATGTTTATTTTATTTATTTTCGCATTGATTTTGATACTTGGTTTGATTTGATTATGTTAACAAAGTTGGATTTGTTTAGACTCGATTTCCGGTTTAGTTTGGATTAGCCATGAATTGTCCGGTTTAGTTGAATTTCTAGTTTAATAAAGGTGGTTTATTGCTCTGAGATGGTTGTGTGTTGTGGTTATGAGGATAATACGTCAGAGATCCTCCGAAGAAAGAACCGGATGTTACGTAATCGATAGATTTTTCTTGTGGCTATATGCTAAATTGATAAATATTGATAAAGTCCATTAATTTTCCTTTCAAAAAGACAATGCCAAGTTCATTGTAAATTGAGCAGTTTAATTTACTCCGTTCTATAATACTAAAAAAGTTAAGGTCATAGTTAGCGCTTAGCACATGGATGCACTTTCCATAGTGGAAAAACTCGTGATAATTGAATGATGATGGCTCGCAAATTCGCATTGGTGGACGATCATATTATATTATTGTTCATACGCAGTTCACCAGACGTTGGTTCGGGTCGGAAGTTCGGATATGGATTCAGATTGGGTTCAAGTCAGATCGAATTTAGAAATCCAATTTTACAAGACCTATTCGGATATTTGGCCGGATTCGTGTTTTAAGGTTCGAATTTGGGTTGCGTGTTCAGGTTCAGATTTTTCGGACGTTTAATTTTTCAAAAAAAATTCGAGTACTCTAGAATTTTCGAACCAATCTGAATGTTTATTTGGACACTTATTTAGGTATTTGGTTATCTTTGAATGCTTATTTAAGTTCAAATTCAAATTTTTCATAATTTTGGGTTTTTCAAGTACCCATGTTTGGCTCGAATTCGGGTATTGCTCGATTCTAAACTACTCAAAACTAAAATCTATGTAGATACTTTTCTAGCTCGAATTCGAATTTAGTTCGAATTTGAGTTTGGTCCAGATTTGGGTAAAACTCTCCAGCCCTAGTTTTTGATAGGTTAATGTTTGGAGACAGAAGACAACATATTCATGGTAGTTTTCGAGTTTCTATTAACTGAAGTCCCAATTTAATGATTTAGATGGGACGAGCGGATTGGGCGGTTTGGGCAGCAGGCAAGAAATATGTCACCTGATAATTTTGTTTATCTATACTATTAAAACAGAAGTACAACAATCTTTATTTACGTGTGATATTATCCATTTTGAACTCTTATATTAATATTAATTATGCACATTATATTAATGCATAATAACTTAATTATTCATTCTCTTATTTAATATATATTATTTCTTCTATTTTGTATATTAAATTATACATATAGAAAATCATTTACATATATTTTATACTTTATGTATGCATCACTAAATTAATCATGCAATAGAAGTTATATATTCGATGTTATATTAAATTATACATATGACAAACTATCTACATATATCTTATACTTTGTATATTAAATTATATATATGGCAAACCATCTAAATATATCTTATATTTTATATATCAAAATAATCATGCAACACAATATGATTATTGTATAAGATATATTTAGATCTTATACTCTATATACATTTATACATTCTTATATTTTATAAATTATATTTTAACATGCGCATTGGTATTAAATTATATATAATAGCGGGTTAAAACCTAGGTATTTTTATTTTTGTTTACGATTTCAAATGATTATGTTCCCGATTACAAATAATTTAGGATATTATAATTTAAATTTTGCTCTTTTTAAGTACAATGATAATTTTCGTTAAATATTTAAAAAAAAACATTTGTAAAATTTATACTATTAAAATTTCTCAACTTCTCAACAAATGTTGGTATAACAATAAAGATCTTGTAGTTTAAAATATATATTCATTTTTTTGCCAAAATCTAGATTTTTGCAATTGGCGAAATCTTTTTGCCCAAATCTAGATTAAATTTAGATCAAATTGTCTCCATTTTTTTTCTAGGCCGAAATCTTTTCACCGGAATCTAGACTAACGTCTAAATTCATCTCCATACATTAGCTTTACAAAAAAAGATTTCGGAAGTTTCCTAAACAAGGATCTAAAAAGATAAATAAAAATCTAAACTTGAATAATAAGCAATTTTCTATATTTCATGCATGAAAATATTATGAATATATATAGATTTCATTGTCTTTAAAACCCAACCAGAAAACAAACTAAGTAATTTTTTGGGTCGTGGATTGATTAGGTCTCATCAGGGTCAACCGGGTTCAATGATATTTTAAAAATAAAATTATACTTGAAAATAAGTATATTATTTTTA
>OVAN01003150.1:0-30262 GCA_900406275.1 Anastatica hierochuntica
AAAGTCGAGTCTAGGTTTTAGGTAAAACATCCCGGTTCGTTTTAATCTTTGATTTGTGTTTTCAGGTTTCGGTCCGACTTCGGGACAAGGATCGATCGATCCATGTCCCTTCACAGGACAAGGACCGATCGATCCCTGTCATTCTGTGANTCCAAATGCATTCTTTTAGTCCATTCAAGCTCTGTTCCTGTAAAAACATCAAAGAACAACAAACCGCGCAAAAACGATCCGAATACATACTAAAAACCGTAATTCTCGTATGAAAACCGTATTAAAAACCGATAAAATACGAATACATCACACATGCATAGAGTGATATCTTGATACAGGTGAAACTGCACACATTACCAGTTCTACTACTCATCTATAACAAGCTAAGCCCTACAATGGTTCAGACACAGTAATTGTTGAAGACGAAAATTTTCTACCTATCACACATAAAAGATCAGCTTGCCTACCATCTACATCAAGTATGATACCTTTATAAGATGTTCTTGTATGTCCTGATATTGCTAAATATCTACTTTCTGTCTCTTAGATTATAAAAAATTATCCTTGCAAATTTAAGTTTGATTGTGATGAGTTAATTGTAATGGACAAGTAAACTTAGAAGGTTCTAACCTTGGGAAGAAACTCTCATAGTCTTTATTCTCTGAAAGATCCTCATGTTCAAGCATACTTCTCCTCTAGACAACACGCCACAAGTGATGAAGTTTGGCACAAGAGGCTTGGACATCCTAATGATCAAATCCTCCTTCAAATTTCTGTAAGTAAAGCTATTTATATTAATAAGAGTACCAAGAATAATTGTGAATCTTGTCTACTTGGAAAAAGTACTAGATTATCTTTTTTAGATTATGTCTTTCATGCTTCAAGATCTCTAGAAAGGTTTCATTGTGATCTGTGGGGACCTGCACCATTGTTTCTGGTTCGGGTTTTCGATACTATGTAATCCTTATTGATAATTGGTCAAGATACAGTTGGTTTTACCCCCTCAAATCCAAATCAAATTTCTACTCTATATTATGCATATTTCAGAATCTTGTTGAGAATCAATTCAACTGCAAGATCAACTCATTTCAGTCTGATGAAGGAGGAGAATTTATAAGTAAAGCCTTTCTAACTCATCTTCAACAGCATGAAATTAAACAGCTTATTTCATGTCCCTATACCCCTCAACAAAACGGTATAGCAGGAAAAAAAACATATAAGGAGTACTTAACTTGGTCTAACTATGATGTTTGAGAGTAAAGTACCTCAGAAATTCAAGGTGGAAGCCTTCTTCACCGCAAATTTCTGGAGTAATTTGTTGCCAACATCTTCTCTTGATACCAACAAGTCTCCTTATGAGGTTCTTCATGGAAAACCTCCTGAGTACATCTCTCTCAGAACCTTTGGATGCGCTATATATCCTACACTAAGAGATTATGCAACAAATAATTTTGTTCCAAGGTCATTACAATATGTCTTCCTAGGCTACAATGAAAAATATAAGGGTTATAAATGCCTTTTTCCTCCATCAGGAAGAGTCTATATTACCAGACATGTTATCTTTGAAGAACTAACTTTTTCTTTCTCTGAAAAGTATCTCTCATTTTAGCAAAATGGAAGAACTCCTTTGATTAGAGATTGGCAATCAAGTTTTACATTACCTGTACAAGAAAAAGATGATTCAAAAGCAGATACTAGCTCTACTTTTTAGTTACCTATGGTAATACAACATAATGTTTATGTACCTACACCAAAGATCCAATCTTCATCTTCAGATGGTACTCATGTCTTGTCTTCATCTAATCAACCTTCTCTTCAGACTGAAAACATGATCTTTGCTGAAGAAAGAGGGTGTCCTGAGCATACGTAAGGCTCAGATCCTGTTATTATTGGCGACAGCACCACTTAGCCTTCAAGTTCAGATCATGTTCTCACTTCTTCTCCTGCTAGAGAACAATAAGAGTCAACTCAGAATCAAGCTATATAAACATCTACATTACAAGATACAAAACCAATTCAACATTCTTCTACTCATCCTATGAAAACAAGAGCAAAATCAAGAATTTCTAAGCGTAATCCCATGTATTCCTTACTAACACATAAAGTTGCATATCCAAAACCTAAGACAGTCACTGCAGCTTTGAAGGATCCAGGATGGAATGGTGCTTTAAATGAAGAGTATGATAATTGTCAGGAAGTTAATACATGGTCTTTAGTACTTAGGACTCATGATATGCATATTTTAGGCATCAAACGGGTGTTCACAACTAAGCTTAATGCATATGGTACCTTAGACAAACTAAAGGCCAGATTAGTTGCTCAAGGATTTAATCAAGAAGAGGGAATAGACTATCTGGAAACTTATAGTCCAATAGTTAGAATTGCTAAAGTAAGACTAGTGATGCATACAACTACAACTATGTAATGTGAATTGAAACAAATGGATGTTAAAAATGCGTTTCTACATGGAGATCTTATTGAGGTAGATATATGCATCAACCTATTGATTTTATTGATCAAGATAAACCTGATCGTGTCTGCCTTCTACACAAATCCCTATACGGTCTAAAGCAGTCTCCTAGAACATGCTTCAATAAGTTTAGTGATTAATTGTTGGAATTTGGTTTTTTCTGCAGTATAAAGGATCCATCTCTCTTTTTCTGCACAAGAACTCAAGATACCATCATGTCACTCTTATATATAGATGACATGATGATTATTGGAAATAAATCTACTTTGATCAATACTTTTCTAAGAGATCTCAATCTACAATTTAGAATCAAGGATCTAGGAAAACTAAGCTATTTCTTAGGCATTCAAGTTCATTCTCATGATGAAGGACTATTCATCTCCCAACAAAGGTATGCAGAAGACTTACTAGTTGTTGCAACAATGGCAAATTGTTATCCTATGCCTACTCCTCTACCTTTACAACCCCAGAGAATGCCTGATTAAGAAAAGGCATTCCATTCCCAACCTACTTCAGAAGTCTTGCAGTGAAGCTCTAATATCTGGAACTAACAAGGCCATACATTCAGTTCTCTGTCGATTACGTGTGTCAAAAAATGCATGCTCCTACAAACTCAGATTATTCTCTACTCAAAAGGATTGTGAGATACATAAAAGGTACTATTACTATGGGATTAAACTTCACGAAAGGCTCAAATTATAACCTTACTATCTTCAATGACAGTGATTGGGCTGGCTGTCAAGAAACACAGAGATCTACAGGAGGTTTCTGCACTTATCTTGGGGGTAATTTGATCTCTTGGTCTTCACAAAAACAATGAACACTATCTTGAAGCTCCACTGAAGCAATACATATATATGTCAGAAACGGCTGCTGAAATTACTTGGCAATGCTCTATTATGAGAGAACTTGGCATACCTCTTCCAGAGACTAACTCTTCACTGTGATAATCTCTTTGCGATATATCTTGCTGCTAACCCTATGTTTCAGAAGAGATCAAAACATTTTGAATTAGATTACCATTACGTCGAAGAAAGGGTAGCTCTTGGAGATTTGACAATTCAAGACATACCTTCTCATCAACAGATCGCGGATATTTTCACAAAATCCTTGCCGATTATGACCTTCATCACTCTCAGAGACAAACTCGGTGTTGTGCTTCCACCTACCCCGAGTTTGAGAGGGGCTATTAACAGAGGTATCACTCTGAAAGATATGGAAGATGAAATTGAGCTGAAACTAGAGAAAAGAAGTGATGAGATCAGGCAAAATCAGACAAAGGAAGAAGTGCAGAAGACACTTGATCGTCTTCATCAAAACGCATTGCCAAACAAGGGAAAAGGAATATTGGGCCTGAAGCTCAAACCAGAAGCTGTTAGTCTTCAGCCCAAGTCAAAACCTAAAATAGAAAACAAAGAACAACATCATCAACGGTTAAGTCTTTTAAAGTCAGAAAGTGACAAAACAAGGAAGGTGCAAGGAAATAGTTGTGAGGTCAAAATCAAGACCAGTACAATGACTGCTAACAGATTTTATCCTCTACAAACAATGATGTGTCACTAATAGGTTGCCTAGCTAAAGTTTATATAAATAACACAACTTCTAATCAAGGCACATTAAGATGAGGAAGCAATAATAATCAAAGTTTCAGTCTTTCTCCTAGCTCTATCTCTATTCTCTTCTTCTTTCATGTATTATAAGTCTATGTAGAACCTAAAAATGAAATATGGCACGATTACAATGCTTTATATAGGAATATGTTATTAAAGTAATATGTAACAAAGAAAGATCACCCTTTAGTATGAAACTAGGATTTAACCTGCATTGTGTGTAAGATCATGTTTTATTATATGGTTTTTAGTTGAAAAACCCCTCAAGAAAAGATCAATCGTGAACTAACCCTTCAATTAAATATTTAACGGAAAAACCCCTCAATGTTAACTCCGTTAATATTTTAAACCCTCCCTCAACTTTGTCGTAAAAAAATCAAATGGAACCGTTATATCAAAACGTTGCGTTTTAACTAGTACAAAACGACGTCGTTTTGTACTTATATGTGTAAACTAACTAATTTTAAAAATAGAAAAAATGAGCACAACACTCGAACCCGCGATCCTTAGGACCTAATAAAAACATTCTTACCAACAGAGCTGCATCACTCGTTGAAATTATAAGTCGAGACAATAATTATAAACATCTTTTAATATCATCTTCTTCAAAAAACCTAGATCACCTAGGTTTTGCCATACCCCAAAATCGCTATGTTCTTGCTGATCTTGTTGTTCTTGTAGGGTTGCAAAATCTATTTTATGGTCATAATGCTATTTTGGAGACGAAAACATATACTACACCTTTTGAGAAGATTCGTAAGTTCATCAAAGGGGAGTAATATAGCAGAGAAGCAAATATACACTTGCTGATAATGAAGATTTGGATGCTATGGAGCTAGAGTAAGTCCTAAAAAACCGCTATTTTCATTAACTTTTAAAAATAATTAGTGACTTACGATGATCTCTCTGTTTTTGCTATGTTTTTTCCTTCTTTGCGTAGGCTACTAGAAAGACCTCTCTGTAAACGGAACCGTTATTACCAGGTGATCTAGGGTTTTTGAAGAAGATGATTTTAAAAGATGTTTATAATTAGAGTTGTCTCGGCTAATAATTTCAATGAGTGATGTTAGCTCTGTTGGTGAGCATTAGTTTATTTGGTCTAAATGGTCGCGGGTTAGAGTGTTGTGTTCATTTTTTTCTGTTTTTAAAATTAATTAGTTTACACATATAATCTATCATTGAGAGGTTTTTCCGTTAAATCTTTGAGGGGTTAGTTCACGATTGATCTTTTCTTGAGGGGTTTTTCCATTAAAAACCCTTTATTATACTAAGTCATTACCGCGCTACGCGCAGTTTTCTTTTATATTAGATTTGAGAATATGTGTTACTGGGTAGTGTCAAAAATGGAAATGTTATAGGGAATTAGCATCGGCTGAAAATCATGATATTACAACTTATGGCATTTGTGCTGCCCTTTGATTTCAGTTTGCCTCACACGACTCCATCTTATGGGTTTTTCCAGATTTTCATAACTTCGACTTGGTTTCATGGCTGGAGCTTTCTCCTCCAACTTTTTTCCTGCCCACATTCTTTGATTTACCTTATAGCTAGATTTTACAATTATGCCAAACTTTTTAACGATATATAAAATGTGGGAGCTTTGATAATCATGCTTTATAATTATTTCTTGCTTCATGACTAAGGGACTTTGAATTAAAATGAACTCAACCCCAAAGAAAATTTAGCTTGTGGAAAAGAGCCAAGGAGCATCTATCCATCAAATGTTTTGGACCAGGGTTTTTTTTTGAAAGGTACTTAAAAACCTATGGACATGAGTATTCATGATTCTACAAGCCACAACCTCACTTCAGAACCTTTGATAAGGGGTTGTACATAAGTTGTATGCATGGACACATATATCAGAAGATATCAAATGAGATCAAAGCAGAAACTCAGAAAACATGATAAGCAGAATTTTTCAAGCTTCAGCTTAAATATCAACTCTTACAAATATTGACAGAATGATATACATCTAACTATCAAGTAATCATCTGCTCATTTACCAAGATGCGAGCTTCGTATCTTAATTTTGGAGGTGTTTCAACTATTCCAATATAGTTTGTAGTTTAACATGAACTTGCATGCAGACGTTCAACATGGCAAACAAAACTTATCTCTTTTAGTATATGTTTCTCAGTTTTCCTTCATTCAACTTTCAACACAAAGAGCTACTACAGAATATCACAAAGTAGGGAAAGGATGAGATATACAAAAATAATGAACAAATAGAATTTCGCAAAAAATTACTTCTGTGAGTAAGAAAAGAATATATTAAAAGTTACGAAAGAAAATCATTCCCTCAAATAGATACATTATAGTAAAGTAGGCATACAATGTGTGTAAAAATCTTTTCTCTCTCTTCGAAGCGGTGACCGCTTGGGCGATCTTATCTTTTAAGTTTCAACCGCTCCGATCTAAATCTTCCAGTTTCAGCTCGATCAAATCGTCTATTCTAAACAGATCTAATTACTCTTACCTTATGGCGGATCAACTCAACAAGGCGAAAGTGGAAAGGGATCTCTGGTTCGCGATGCAGAGCCTTAGATTGGGAGAAGATGAGAAGCCCTGGGTTGTCCACCATGATGCTCGAAGACAGTTCGAGAAGATGCACAAGCTCTGTTTAGTGGTTAAGGGAGTTATCTCACAGATCCAAAATCCAGCGGGAATCAGAACCATGATGCCGAAGATTTGGAAGCTGACAGGTAAAGTTGAAGGGCAAATTAATGATGATGATACGATTAGCTTCTTTTTTGGTTCTGAGCATCATATCATAGCTATGTTAGAGAGCGGTCCTTATATCTATAGGGGATGGATGATACGTGTGGATAGATGGAGCCATAGAACATACCCGACCTATCTTCGGAACATTCCCTGCTGGATCTATGTCCACAATCTTACTGATTGCTACCGTATTGATCCAATACTGAAAGCTGATGTGCTAGTTCTCCAGCCAACAAGTACTAAACCAGTTCAGGTTTGGATTAAAATAGATTTTGATATAGACAGTAAGATCATCACTTCTCATCCTGTGGATGTTATGGAGTTGGAGGATACGATTATGCTTGAATTCAGGTGGCAAGGTCTGGAGAAGTTTTGTACTACTTGTGGTAGTATTAGGCACGATGCTAAAGTCTGTCCTAAGGGTCCTCCAGCTATATCAGTTGAAAATAGGCTTGCAGCTTTAGAACAAGGTGAGTCTTCTGGTATGACAAAGGAAAGGAAGCTACTTAAAGCTGTAGAAGCTTATGAAGAGCTAGAGAAAAGAGGACAAAAGGGTATAGTCATATCAGACCCAATGGTACAGGATCGCAAGGAGGAAATTCATAACAAGTCTGGAAGTACTCCAGAAGATAAAGGCAGCAAGAGGAAAGCAGAAGAAGAACTTGTGAATGGTGGATCAACTTCTAACAGGCCAAGATACACAAGTGAAGAAAAAGCCAAGGGGAGGGTGGAAACCCCAAAACCACCCCTCCCACCATGAAGCTCATGCACAAGAATTGTCAGGGCTTGGGGAGCCCCCTGACAATTCCCTTTTTGAAGGAAATCAGAAGAAGTATGAAGCCTGATGCCCTGCTCCTTGTGGAAACAAAGAATAAAGACACTTATGTACATAACTTAGCTCAAGAACTAGGGTATGCTAATGTGTATGTAATATCTCCTATCGGTGTAGGTGGAGGTGCAGCAATCTTTAGGGACTCTGGTGTGCAAATATCTTTTGTTGAGTAGCCAGAGATGTATAATACAGAACTTAGTGTAATCGATAAAGGAATAAAATTTTGTTGTAGTTATGTTTATGGGCATCCTTGCAAAACTCAAAGAGCTAAACAATGGAAAGCAATGATAGATAAGGAGGAATCTGGTTGGTATCAAGAAATGCCTAGGATTATGATGGGAGATTTTAATGATATTGCAAGTAATACTGAAAAGTAGGGAAGGACAATAAGAACTGAGCAATCATTTCATATGTTTCGACAGTTGTTATCTTTGCTTGGTTTGTAGGATGTTAAGTATACATGTGGCTTTTACACATGGATAGGAGTGAGAAAAGAAGGAACTATAAGATCCAAGATAGACAGAGTCTTTGCGAATGTAGCATGGTTAGAGCACTTTCCAAATGCTATTTTTAAGCTGCTAGGCTAGCAAGGATCGGATCACAAGGCTCTAGTTCTGGATACAGATGGTAGCAAATGGGAAGGAAAAAAACTTTTTCGATATGAAAACAGCTGGAGAATGGAACCTCAGGTATATCATACAATTCAAAATACATGGAACATAGATTGCAAAGACTTATCTCCTTGTCAGTTCAATGTAGCTTTAAGAAAATGCAAACATGCGTTGTCCCTGTGGAAAACTGCTAACAGTCTGAACTCCAGGCAAAATGTCCAAAGTATCCAGAAGAATTTACAGGAAACATACCATGTATACAATCCTGATTTTGAAGTAATCAACAGGTTAAAACAAGAATTAACAGTTGAGTATAGAAGAGAAAAAGAATTCTGGAAGACTAAAAGCAGGATTCAATGGTTACAAGCAGGTGATGCTAATACAAAATACTTCCATGCTAAAGCAAGTCAAAGAAGGTATACCAATAAGATAAAAGCTTTAAAAGATGAAAATGGTCTGATTAAATATACTGACTATGACTTGCAGAGAAGAGTTCATAATGATTTTGAAAATATCTTCTCTAAGCATGAACAGAGGGATATTCAACTACTAGAAGGATTGGGAGAAATCAAACCAAGGGTTACAGATAATATAAATTCACGTCTTACTCAACAGGTGACAATGCAGGAAGTCTATGCAACGCTATGCTCCATGAATTCTGACAAAGCACCTGGCCCAGATGGGTTTACTGCAGGTTTCTACAAGCATCACTGGAAAACTATTAGCCATGGTGTGTTTGATTATATTTAACTATTCTTTAGTACAGGCTATTTAGATCTACAAATGAATCACACTCATGTTTGCCTGGTACTTAAGATAGAGAATCCTTTGGCAGTTAGTGACTACAGACCCATCAGTTTGTGTAACATAGCCTACAAACTAATCTCAAAGATTTTAGCTGAGAGAATGAAGCCATTTATGCATCAAATTGTATCTTATAATCAATTAGCTTTTATCCCTGGTAGATTGATTACAAACAATGTGTTGGTTGCGCATGAGCTGATGCATTCTCTTACAACAAGAGTGAGAAAGAGAAAGTTTATGGCTATGAAATTGGATATTACTAAGGCACTTGATAAAGTTGACTGGAACTATTTAGAGGTCATGCTAAAGGCCTTAGGATTTGCTGATGTTTTCTATGCTTGGATAATGACATGTATAAAAACAACCTCTTTGTATGTTTTAGTTAATGGTCCAACAACAACCACTATCCATCCTCAGAGGGACATTAGACAGGGAGATTCTCTTTCTCCCTATCTCTATTTAATTTGCGCAAAAGGTTTCTCAATCATAATGAACCAGCTGTGTAGAAGGAAGAAACTTCATGGTTTGAGAGCCAACAGAGGAGGTCCAGAAGTCTCCCATATGTTATTTGCCGATGATTTCCTTCTCTTTTGTGAGGCAAATGAAGCTGAATGCAGGGCAGTTCTGGAAGCTTTACAATTAAATGGTAAGATTTCAGGACAAATGGTTAATTTCCAGAAATCCTCAATTATCTTTTCTAAGAAAACTGCTCAGTCTGTGGTGGATAGCCTGAAAAATCTTACAGGTATAACAAGAACATCAGGCTTTGGCAAATACTTGGGACTTCCAAAGCTAGTAGGAAAAAATACTATAGCATCCTTTCATCATATTTATCAAAAGTTGGAAGCAAAATTTCAAAACTGGTACACTAAGTTTCTCTCTCCTGCAGGGAAAGAAACATTAATTAAAGCAATAGCTACTGCTTTACCTTCGTATGCAATGTAATGCTTTTTGCTTCCAAATAAGCTAATATCTAGAATGGCTTAGGTGCTCAGACAATTTTGGTGGTCCAATAAAAAAAGATCGAACAAAATCCACTGAATAGCCTAGGATAAGTAGATAAGAGACAAAGCTGATGGTGGACTTGGATTTAAAGATCTCAAAACATTCAACAAAGCTCTAGTGGCTAAGCAGATATGGAGAATGTTACAACATCCAGATAGTCTGCTCACCAAGATATACCAAGCCACGTATTTTCCAAAGAAATCTATTTTATATGCAGAACAAGGATCTTGAACATCTTTTGCCTGGAAAGGCATTTATCAGGTTATCGCTCTGATCAAACAAGAATATCAAAGGGTAGTGGGAAATGGAAAAAGCATCATAGAAAATCAAGATCCTAGGCTGCCATTAAAGCCAGCAAGGTCTGTCAGACTCAAAGCAGGTATTACTCATAATTCTTTCAAAGTTTCAGAATTGATTGATAAAAATACTCTAGATTGGGATCAGTATAAGCTAGCAGAATTGATACAAGAGGAAGATGTTCAATATATTAAGAACATTAGGCCTAGTCTGATGAGTAATCCCGATAAGATTGAATGGCCTCACTCGCCTGATGGAAAATACTCGGTAAGATCGGGATATAGAATTCTCCATACGCAAATGCAGTCTGCTTCGTTAGGAGCTAATATAAATTTTAAAAAGCTTTGGAGAATGAATATTCCACCTAAACTCCGACACTTCTGGTGAAAAGTAATTCATAGAGGTTTGCCAGTAGGAGATCAGTTAGTCAAGAGGAATCTGAAAGTGGATCCTATGTGTCAAATGTGTGGAGAGCATGTTTAAAGCATAAACCATTTGTTGTTCAAATGCAGGGTTGCGAAAGAAGTTTGGGAATTGTCACCGGCCTATATGCAGATCAATACAAATGATGATCAAGAAGGTTCGAAGTGTAATATCCTAGCCATGATACAGGCTGAACAAGAATGGAATGGACAGAGATATCAGCTAGCCCCATTTGTGGGATGGAGGATATGGAAAGCCAGAAATGATCTGCTATTTAATACTATTAGATGGTCAATTCCGGATATTATAAGCAAAGCTATAATGGATATGAACCATTGGATCGAGGCACACAAAAAGCTGCAGTTATTAGAAGAAGTAGAATTAATGCAGACGACAAGGCCCCTAGAAGAGGATAGCTCTCAAGGGTATAAACTTTGTTATGTTGATTCCTCTTGGATTTCCTCTATATTGAATGCAGAAATTGGATGGATATTGTATGATGAACAGGGAGTAAAACGATTGCAATCTTCTTCTTTAGTTTGTCATGTTGCATCTCCATTAGAAGCAGAAGCACTAGCTCTCCGTGAGGCAGTCTTCCAGCTAAAGAGATTGGGCTACCAGAGAGTCATTTTCCAAGGAGATAATCTTCAAATCTATTCTCACCTAGCTAAAGCAGAGCGGATTTCACAGGACAACACAAGCTCCTTGCAAGGAATATCTTTATACATTGGTGATATCAGGAGGATTGTAAATACCTCCACAAACTTTCTCTTCAAATACATTAAGAGAGATGCCAATGGTGAGGCAGATGAACTTGCAAAAGCAGCAAGAAGACAAGGGCAGAGATATGTTATCAAATGGTGCTCTTAAATTCTATAATAATCTCCGTTTCATTGTCATATGAGAATGTTTCACTATCTCCTGAATATGCTCAGGATGTTATACTCTGGTTTTGTATATGGTGTTTAAATGAAATGGAAAGTTGGCCGAAAAAAAGGCTTACAAACTTTGGAATACGAGTCTAAATATAATTAAGTTAGTTTTTCTTAGCTTTTTAAGTTTTATCTTTTCAAATATTACAATTTTCTTTATTATATAACTCTTACTTATATATTAATATTATATAATTAAAAGTATATTTTTTATTTCAAAATATATTTTATTTATATTATTTCAAAAATAATAACTGTAAAAATTAAACAATGTTTTAAAAAATTACTATATCCTACGACATAACTTCCTTCACCTACGTAAACAAACATTATTGTAAGCATGGTGACCAAATATTTTTAAAATTTGTTTTACCTATTTTTAAATAAATATAACTATTACAATGTTTTTTATAAAAAGAAATATATTAATAGAATTTAAGATGAGGGGTTATATTTTGGATTATAGATTTTATAGCATTTTCTAAAACATTTTTTTATCTTTAAGTTTTTATTTTTATATATTTCCTTTCCAATGACATTTGATCTAATTTTTACAAATTAAAGATTATTCTCTTAAACGTACTCTCCAAATAATAACCGAGGGATGAATGGAAAATAGAGAAAGCAAGCTTTATTCTTATGTTTAATCTTTATTGTGTTTGTTATTGTTGTTGTATTACAAAAAAAAGAATCGTCTCTTTTGATAGGAGGCTACAAAGATAGTAACTCATATCAATTTACTACAAAGTGATGTTACTCACAAAACGTTATTTGTGATATAGGTTACTTGATAGACATTCATTAATAATTTTATAACACTCCCTTTTGGATGTTCATCACTTGCGTGTACGATGTTTCCTCGTTAAAAATCTTTTCTAGAAAACACCAAGAGAATAAAACGTAGAAAGGAAAAAGGAGTATAACCACTCAAGCTCCCTCAAGAATGACTTACAGATCTCGTGATGACGCATTCAAATGTTACAAACATGCTTCCATAACATTAAAGTAGACAAAGATTTTATTAGGAAATTTGCAACATTATTTGGCGAGCAAACATATTTCACTTCAATATCTTTGTTTTCTTAAGCTTTTCAATATCTGAAAATAACTTTGGGGGGGGGGGGGGGGGNTATATCCTTCTTTGTTTGTGAAACACATATATCACTGCCTTCATAAAGGATAGTAGGTTTCCTATTCAAGTGGATTCCACAAGTTGATCGGATATGCTAACTTATTAATTTCAACTCTACATATTCTATACTCTTCTCGTGAAGTGCGATGATTTCAACATGATTCGTAGAAGTTGCCACAAGCATTTGTTTCTTTGAACATCTTGGTATAATTGTGTCTCCAATCATAAAAACATATCATGTTTGTGATTGAGTTTTGTGTGTTATATTGAATAACATACATATGCAAAACTTACTCAAAACTTATTTTGATGAATTAGCACAATATGGATTTATTTCCATGATCTATGAAAATATCTCAAAATATAACTTATGTCATTTTACCTTTATGGGTAAGTGGTAAACCATATCTTACCACTAAGTTTACTATCAGGGAAACATCAATACATATTTTTTTATAAAAATGGCGCTACATATAGCACAAAAATATATGGTACCTCAGGATCAAACAACGCTTTATTTTTCTCATAATTAATTCTAGGTCTTTAGGAAAACCTTGGTTCACGAGAAGAGATTTGTATCTCACATTCTCATTTTTCTCATCTCATTTTCTGAACGAAAACTCATTTGTATCCAACTTGTCTCACAATTTCAGGTGTGAGTATAATATATCCTAATACATATCAATGTACAACCTCTGTAAATATTATTTGTCATCTCTATTTTTGTCATTCATTTTGAATATTTGCCTTTCTCATCGTTTTCCTTTGTTAAGTGGTATGAGAAAATATCAGTAACATAATCTATTTCATTTTTTTCATATCTTTCCGTTATGGATGTAGTTAAAAGAAATCTCATGATTTTCTTTAGATTCATGATGTTCTACACGTTTTTCATTCTCATGATTCGTTTCTTCCAAAATATTTTATACTATTTTGAACATTATGCTTTCCAATTTACTTTCTCTTTCTTGGGATCTTAGAACGAACGGGTCTACCACGCTTCAGGCATGTTATAGACTCACGTATCTTCCACGTTCTAGTTCTACTTTTATACGAGCAGGAATATTTGTAACATGTATATGTGATTTATTCATTTTCTTCGTATCTACAAATGCATCCGGTAACTAATTTGCTATACTTTGCAAGTGAATAATTCCTCGAACTTCTAGTTCTGACACTTTTGTCAGAGGAACAAGGTGTAACAAGGATGGTACACACCACTTGATATCCTTCCTTATTTTTTTATTTTCTCCCCCCTAGAACCAAGGATACTTTCTCTTTAAAATGACAATCGGCAAAACTCGTGTTGTAAAAACATCACCAATTTGCAATTTTAGGTATCGTATAATCGATGAAGAATTATAACTAACATATACTCCCAACTATTTTTGTGGTATCATCTTTGTATGTTGTGGTAGTGCCACAAACACATATACCACACAACCAAAAATCCTTAGATGGGATAGATTTGGTTCTCGACTAAATGTTAGCTGCAATGGAAATATTTATGATATGCACTTGATCTTATCCAAATGAATGCTTTTGCATGGAAAATGGAATTCCCCAAGCAGAGGTTGGAAGTTTTGATCTCATCATCAACCGGTCTCACAATTAATTATAGACGTTTAGTTAATGATTGAGCCAGGCAATTTTGTATATGAACATGAGCTACTGGATGTTCAAATTCGATCCCTGTCATTATACAATATCATTACATGCTTGGTATATAAGTTTATCAGCATTGTCTAATCAAATTTTCTTAATAGAACAATCAGAAAACTGAGCTCTCAATTTGATTATATGAGTTTAGAAATCTCGCATATGCCATATTTCGAGATGATAATAGACAGACTTGTGACCATCTATTAGATGCGTCACTTAATACCGTAATATAATATAATGATCCATATGGTTGATGCATTGGTTCACATATATCATCTTATATTCTTTTAAGAAACCTTGGTGAATGTTTATCAATTTGGTTGGCGATGTTCTAATAACCAACTGCCATATCATATGCGACCCATGTCACTTTTTCCCCTGACACACTTCATGTACTTTCAGTGAATGACCATGTGAACTATCAATGATTTTTCGCATCATTGTGGTGCCTAGAAGACCTAGGCGATCACGCTATGATATGAAATCTTAAGGATTTCTTTTGATCACAATATGTGATTCTATTATATCTATTTAAGCATGATGCAAACCATAAAAAATTTCTGGAATTTTTTCGAGTATAGGTGTATTGCCTGATTTATCCGAAGTTATGTACATATACTTCTTTCCATTCTAAGTCCCAGATGGAATGTCATATTCTTGAAGGTATATGTCTTTAAAACTCAACAAATTTCTTCTAGAATTTAGAGAATATAGACATTACATATTTTAAATTTTGTTTTATTAGACAACATAATGTAGCTTTACCCATTCCTTCAATCAAGTCTGCAAGACCTAAACTGTATTGATAATGTTATTTTTCTTTTACAAATCATAGAAATATCACTTATCTCTCAGAATAGTGTACGTTGTTCCATTAACTGGCTCACAAATTTGTCAAACCATTTTCTTTGCTTATTTTCCATTGATCTCTTAATGATCTCTTTGAGAATCATCCTCTTATCATCATGAACATTTAACTTACCCTTTTTAGTAGTATATTGCATTCCTAGTGTATCTTAGACACACAAAGAATATTAAATTTTTCTTCAAGAACATTTATTTTCTCTCAATAGTTTTAGTAGTAATATGCTCCCATCATTTGACTTGTAAAATAAAAATCTTTGGACTTTAAGATCACATTCATTTATTTATGGGTCCAAACTACTCAACCATTCTCCTATGCAACTATGGGAGTAATTTTCATCAAGATGAATATATGAAAATCATGCAACCACCTCATATTTTGATAGCTTTTAGAAATGGAGAACCATCTCCGATATATATGTATAGATTTTTTTCATCATCTTTTGGATCTCATTTTTCTTCGGTGTGAGAAATTTTCCAGTATACTCGTAAATTTTGACTAAAAAATAATTGATCTCTAACCATGAATCAATTACATGAGAAATATATATATCGTACAAGTCATTAGCCTTATAATCATAATCTCATGTTTTAGCATAAATATGGAGATCACATTTCATCATATTTGGTCTTGTCAACTACATGACTTTAATAAATGATTCAACAAAACTAGATGAGTGTGAACATGATTTTTTGGATATTCTACATTATCTTAGTCATATAGAACAAGGAATCAATATTGGGATTTAATTTCACCAATACCATAAAAACAAATTATCTTTATCATATAATTAACTTATTGTTCATGTGAGATTTTCTAATTCTTCCCCACGAAATAATGAATCTTCTAGTTCAGTCATCTCAAACTGAATCTCACTATGTGATCAATAACATGTCCATTTCGGGTCACTTGTATATATTAGATCCTTTTCTCTTTCAATATGAGTTCTTAGTACCCAACCGTAATATAATGGCTCGTCTTACTAATTTATCTTAAGCTCATTCTTATTTCTTATCGATTATATTCATGACATAATTTCAAGAATGATTAAAGAAATCAAAGATCCATGTCTAATAAGCTTAATCAATCAAACAAATGATGACTCATTATATTTCACATGATGGACACATAACTAACTTATTTAATACATGAAAGAGTTGAAATTCTTCTACATTTTCAACTCAATAATCTTTGATATCATTAACGAATCATACTAGCTTAAGCAATTATGTCATTTTTTATCAAGTTATTAAAGATAAGGTTTACCATCATATATTATTTTCATATATTTTAGTATGATAAAATTCATATGTTTCTTATGTATCCATTATGGTCACTTACAATACCACATTTATTCATAGTTTTTATAAGACTTTGAGGACATAAGATAATAAAAGTTCGTGTTTTTAAAATCAACAAATTATCGAAGCATTTACTTTTTAATAGGAAAAATAAATAAATAACTTAAAGATTTAATTATTTAAGCTATATAATTTTTAAGCTTTTGTTCAATTTTAGAAAATCATTTAATTAAAGTATAACGGTTCTGCTACACAAGATCTAAACTAACGGCGAGGGTGGAGCATACTCAGATATATCAATATATAAACAAAGAAGTATCAGTTGACAAAAAAAAAAACAAAGAAGTATCATTTTACCTTGAAAGAGCTCAAATGGTATAGCTTCGTGCTGATAACATGTTATAAAAATAATAGATAAAAAGAACCTTATGATGATCCTTATGTTTAATCTTTATTGTGTTTCTTATTGTTGTGTTTTTGTTGTTGTATTGCAAGAAAGAATCATCTCCTTTTATATGAGGATATAAAGATAGTAACTCATATATATTTACAGCAAAGTGATGTTACTCATAAGAGAGTTATTTATGAAAGCAGTTACTCGATAGACATCCACTAAAAATTTTAGAACAGAATACAAAATTTCCGATAATAGGATAATTAAGACATTTTAATTTAATTTTTATTTAATGTAATTGTACTCTAAATTTTGTAAAAAAAGAACAAAGAGTGCATTTGTTCTAAAATTGTGATTTGAGTTCAAGACAAGTCTTAAATATTTCTCTAACAATAAATCCACATCAACAGTAAAATTATACCATGTGCCCATCATTCTTCCTAATTGCTTACAACGTCGTTTGATTTGCTTTTTTGATTATTTTGATTGCTTTAATCTCATATAGTGTCACCACCAATTTTCTTTTTAGTCTTAGCTCGTAGTTGATTCACCATCTCTACGTGAGATCATTGGTCTTTCTGGATCGATCCTGCTTATACTATTGTAAGTTAATTTGTGCACTTGCACAAAGTTATCAGGTGAAACCTGAGCCTATCAAATTTTTGGAATCATTGCAAGGGACCATTTGAATACCCTAGGGCATTGTGTCGATCGCGCGACTAAAGAACATTTTTATTTTGTTACTAATCTATTCTTTAATTTCATTTATTTGCAGATTTAATGGCCATGGATTACAATTAATGATCGACCTGGAAGAAATGATGCAACACTTAGAGAATTAATGGCGTTGGAAGAAGAAGAGAAACTTAAGTGGGGTCATATGTAGAGTTACCATTCAATTAAAGTGTGCTTACACAAGAACAAAGAGTTAAACTGGATGAAGAAAGCAAAGAAAATCCAACGATGAAGAGGAGTACCTTAGCAGCTATGATTCACTTGAATCTCGTCGCACACTGAGCAACGCTTGAAGGAAGCGATCTCACATTTGGTGAAA
Organism: Anastatica hierochuntica; assembly: GCA_900406275.1. Classification (NCBI taxonomy): domain Eukaryota; kingdom Viridiplantae; phylum Streptophyta; class Magnoliopsida; order Brassicales; family Brassicaceae; genus Anastatica; species Anastatica hierochuntica. The sequence goes on from OVAN01003150.1 coordinate 18,105, forward strand.
TACAGATGGCTCATGAACTTCAAGAGGTAATATATTGGATTCCACCATGCCAAATCAAAGGTATGTGCGACTCTACCTTTGAAATTCATGATTATGAAGATAGTCACATGCCTTGCACTGAAGATATAACTCCTGATTTTCATATTGCATTGCTCTTTGATGAATGCTATGATTTGATATCTGAGTCTCAATGGATGGATGACTTAAGAGTAGAAAAACTTGCTAGGGTTACCATGAGATATGTTTTGACATTCATTATTTGTGTTTCTTTCAATGATCAAGATCCTGGGTTTAACTTTTCTATGCATGAAACATCTAGATCTTTTCTTGAAAAATCTTACCTTGAGGATGTGCTTCATGTAGATAAGATCTTGAATGAGATAGAAAATTCTGAGGTTGAGATGACACGAGAGATGAGAATATTGTGCTTTACATGATTGATGGGGATGAAGTTGACAATTTTGTCTTAAATTTATTTGAACTCGTGGTTGACTTTGTCTGTAGTTGACTTTGTCTTTCCACTTAATGCAATTGATCTCCTTGGGCGCATAGTAAACAAAAAATATTTAAAGATACATACTATGCTGGTAATGAGTTTCCTTGATGAGAATTGTGCTTGTTCCCAGTGGAAAACCATGTTTTCTTTTGCACATGTTGTCTCTTGACCTAAAAGGAAAACGAGTAGAGGTGCATTGGCTCAATCTTTTGATTCTTATGACTAACATCTGCATTCTAAGTCAAGCTAACGACTCTAAACAAGCACTTAGTGGGAGGCAACCCACTGGTAAGTCTTTTTTGGTCATAGGTGAGTCTTTCTTTCTATTCTTTTTTTAATTTTCTTTCTTTATTTTTTCACCTCATCTTTTAAATTTATTTTCACACTGAGACGATATGAGAGAAGTTTGGAGGGAAGATTTTATTAATACCATTTTCTTTTTATTTTTTTTTGGTTTTTGAGTTAGTCTTTTGAGTCTTTTTATTGAGTTAAAACTTGTTAGGGGGATATGATTGTGCCTCATGCGGTGTGCTTTATTTTTCATACTGATTGTTTCTTCAGGACTATAAGCGCATGCAAACCGGAAAAACTCATGACCAAACTCCACACCAGAAAGCTTTGGAACACAGGATCTTGACTTGACTACGACCGACTCTATTTATTGGATGCCTCATTGAACTTAATTTCTTTTCATCATGGATGCGGTATCAGGAAATGGAATAACTCACTCAGGATTGTACTCACCTTTTTCACCACTCTTTTGGTAATCATGAATGACCCATTATAATCATGTTTCCTCTGAATTCATCTTGCAATTCTTTGATTCTAATGAGCGAGTAGTTTAATAGTTTGGTTTAGGGTTCTCACATAGGGGTTTTCATGATTTGGTGATTGTTAGGTTGTTAGATCGAAGAATTATCAACTGGATCTTTGTGTAACACCGTTCTTATTAGTGAAATTAGCATGATCACCTAGTTTATGATATTAGGTTGTTTACTGCAACGAAAGTGCTTGATTAAATGCCTGAAAGTGTTAAATGAGCAAAGTGTCTTTAGCTTATTAAAGTTGATGCTCAAGCGCTTTGTGAACTTATCAAACCTGATTAGAGTGCATGTGTAGGATCTGAAGCTAAATGGAATTTAGTGTTTAGGATTCTAAAATATAGTGAATTAGGGCTACATAAGTAGGTTAGTTCTAAAATTTTGATTTGAGTTCTAAACGGTTCTTAAATGTTTCCTTGACAAAAAATTTATATCAACAATGAAATGAATCCCCTGAGAGTACCTTGTGCCCACCATTCTTCCTAATTGTTTACAACCTTATTTGATTTGCTTTCTCTAATTACTTTTCTTGATTTAATCTCATTTAGTGCCACCACTAGTTTTCTTTTTAGCCTCAGTCCGTAGTTAATTCATCATCTCGACGTGTGATCATTGGTTTTTGTGGATTGATTATGTTTATAATATTGTGAGTCAATCTGTGCACTTGCATATAGTTATCAGGTGAACCTTGAGCATATCATTTAGCCCCCTTCTTCTAGCGCCAGACAATATTATGGTAGGATCGTTGTGCTACTACGAAAAGCAAGGATCTAAGTAAAAAGAACAAAGGGTAAAGTGTTTCTTTATTAAATATGTCATGTAAAGCAAGGAATACAAGATAATAAGAGTGAGAGTCTTAGTTTCTATTGTAGCCATTTTTCCTTAGTCGATTGTAGAGACCACTCTCTTGTAGATGTCGATATTAGGGTTTAGATTCCCTTATTTATAGTAGATTTTTCATGTAGATCCGTTGATATCTTGTAGATTCTTAGAGTTGTTGAGAATCTCATATATAAGGAACATTTCCTTATATTCTCTTTCTTTGCCACTTTTGTAGACAACCGGATGATTAAGGAATGTTTTCTTTTTCATCGAGCAAGATTTTATCGTGACTTTGAAAAGGTGTGTCTTGGCGCTGCTCTTTAGTTGTCTAGATAGGGTTTTTTAGACCCAGAGCCGAAGAGAATTTATTTGCCCCAATCACACATAGTAACTCATACATATTTCGAAGAACAAACAATTAATTCTTTGAAAATTTTGTTTCACATAATAAGGTTTTTTGGCTCATTGTTCTTTCGTTACACTAAGAAACAATTACTCTTTTATTTCATAATGGGCAAAAAACTACATCTCTATCTAGTAGACACCAACCTCAAATTCTTGTTTAAGTTTTCTTGAGAATGCTTTCTTATAAAAATATAATCTAATCAAACGAACCATCTTACTCATGCTGAAGTTGAATCAAATGACGCTAAAAAAACTCTTATTTTTCTTGATAGAGTGCTGAGTTTGATGTGCTGGAGCTTGGACCAAAGTCTAGCAGAAAAATCAAAACCAAAAAAAATACTCAAGTTTGACAATGTTTTCACTTATAAGATTTTATGAAAAAGTTACTTGATGACAATGTTAGAGTCCAATTCTTCGCTTAACTGTTACTCTAGATGGTGAGCTTCCTATTTATTTGTAAATTATTTTTAAACTACTATTTAATTATCCAATAATCAAATAATAAATAAAACAAATTTCATTGATTTGTATTATACTCCCTCTGTTTCATTATAATTGATGTTTAAGATTTCATCATACAATATAATAAAGTAAAATTTTTTTATATAATTTATCTCGTTTATGTAAAAACATCATTAACTAAAACTATATCAACCAATAAAAAATAGACTGTATAATTTGATTGGTTAAAATATTCAAACAGCTTTAAATTTTGTACTGAAAATTGAAAACGTCATTTATATTGAAACAAAAAATCCTCTTAAAACTTCACTTAAAGTGACACGGAGGGAGTAATAAATTATATGTTTTTATGAATATCATATAACATAGTATTTTGAATATCATTATTTGTAGTAGAGTATTTTGGGAAACCGTGAGGAAAAGACTCACTAGACTGCTCCATGTAATGCCATGATATGTATGTCTCATATGATAATACTTCTTGTTATTGTCGTCGGACGCATTGAGAAGTACATCTGTCTCTTCATGTGTCTTCCTGTATCCTGTAAATACAATGAGTCTGAGAGTTAAGCAGAGAAGAAAAAAAGTAAATGAGTAAACATGACTTATATATAAGAAAAATTATGTAGAATAACTCGAAAAATCTTTAAAATTACTAAAATAATAACCTTTTACTAAACTAACTCTAATCTTTTGACAATTTACCATTAAACCTTTTATGTTTTATTTTTCACACTAATTGAAAAAAACGAAAAAAAATAAAAAAACAACTAAATATTTTAAATAAAAAAATAATTTAAAAACCTGAAACGAAAAAATAAAAAATTATAAATTAAAAACTAAAAGTTTATAAGAAAATAAAAACTATACAATTAAAATTTATGAAAGTATATTTAAAATAAAAAGTTACAGAAATGAACATTCAAATTTTTTAAATTAAAATTAAAATTTTAATATTAAAATTAAAATTTACTTCAAACTAATAAAAACGAAAATTAAAAATCAAAACAAAACATTTTGAAAGATGCAGAGACTGAAATGAAGACTTGGGAGGAAGATCAATATACTCCTTCAATGGGTGTAGATGGCGAGGCTATGGAGGGCATACGATCAACTGGTCTGCGTTGTCGTATAGATGGATCGTGGAAGCAGTCATAATTTTTTACTGGATTAGGGTGGGTGTGTCTTGATAGGGATGATTCGGCGGTACTAGTTGGCGCAAAATGTCTACGCCGAAGTCTTTCACCTTTGCATTCAGAATTGGAAGCGCTTCTGTGGGCCATGTCAGAGTTGATATCTAGAAGATTTGACTGCCAGATGTTCGAGACAGACTGCCTGGAGTTAATTACGATTCTGCAGGATCCAGAAGACTGGCCAGCTTTCTATACCTACATCCAAGATTTCCAACGTCTTCGTGATCGTCTCCCCGAATTCACAATATCTAAAATCACACGCACAACGAATACACAAGCAAACAGCCTCGCTCGAGGTTTCCGTAGTTAACATTATGATTTTCTCTTTGTAGACTCTTCTCTTCCGAGTTGGGCAACCAACAACGGAATGACTATCTGATTTAGTGTTTGGTTGTTAAAAAAAACAAAAAAACAAAAACTTTTATAATATAATGAAAATTTTTATAATTAACTTTTTGAAAAAATTAAATAAAGTATATTAAAAATAAAAATTAAACACTTAAAAGTAAATTTTATAAAACTTAAATTTAAATATTTTATATAAAATCAAAATAAAATTTTTAATTAAAAATAAAAATTGATTTAAAGCTAATAAAAAATTAAGTAAAATTAAAACTAAAATTTATAATGAAAGAAAAATTATATAATAAATAGTTAAAATAGACTGAAAGTAAGTTTAATAAAAATAAGAAACATTAATAAAAGTATGAAAATTTTATGAAAATATTAAAACAATTCTCAAATTAACAAAGAATTAGTTAAAATCAATTAAAATTATTTCTAATTTTTTAAAGTGACTATAAGAAAATAAATTTTTATATAATTTTTAATTTAAAGAAATCATAAAAATGTGTGGTTGGTAAAAAAAATAAATCATAAAAGGTAAACATAGATTTTTAGTGAAAATATTAATAAATTAAAATATCAATATAAAACAATGATAAATATAAAATATGATCAAACATAAAACATTAAAATTAGTAAATAAATTTTTATTTGATGTTGTCACAGATTTATTTTAGCTGTTGTTTAATTCAGTAATGTATTATAAAAATTTGTAGCAATGAAAATAAAATATAAAAAAAATCAAAAACAGTAAACAAATCTATAAAACAAATCCGTAGTGACGAAAAACAACTTTTGTGTTATTTTAGTCAGAGAAAAATCTGTGGCATCCTGATAAAAAAAAAGATTAATCTACAGAAATACACTTAAAAGGAAAAAAAATTTTACATTTACACCTGTCTTTTAATGGTTCTCAAATATACACCTCAAATATTAGGGTTTAGGGTTTAAGGTTTAGTGATTAGGGTTTAGGGTTTAGCTATTAGGGTTTAAATTTTAGGAATTATGGTTTAGGGTTTAGGGTTTAACGTTTAGGGTTTCTTTTAGTCTAGGGGTATATAATGGTCTTTTTCATTAAAAAGGAAGTGTGAAAATAAAATTTTTTCAAGCAGGGGTATTTTTGAAAAGCAGACAATACAAAGGTGTATTTTTGTAAGTCTCCCTAAAAAAAAACTCTGTAGTCAAAGCGTATAAATCTTTGGTTCTCCATAACTCTGTAGCAACATAAAATAAATCTAGAGCCACTTAACGTTAATCTAGTAATTAACTTTTTCAAAAAAAGTCTGTAGTTTTTTAAAAAAGTTTATAGCCAAATGACACAAAATCTGTAGTGTCGTGTTTTCAAATTTTTTCGATCGAAAAACAAATCTGTTACAGAAAATCTGTGGTGTTTTGAAAAATCTACAGTAGTTGCACAAAAAAATCAATAGAAAACAAAAAGTATGTAGTAAAGTAGAATAAATCTGCAATGATTTTTCAAAAAAGAAATCTGTGAGACACTTAAAACTATGTAGCATCAATGATGAAAAATCTGTGAAAAAAAAAACCTGTGACAAATTAATAAATCTGTAGCTTCATGTATGTATATAAATCTGTAGTTCGAGAAAAAAATATGAGGTTCGAAAAAATAAATCTGTATACAGATTTATAAATTTTGGAGAAATTAAAGTCACTACAGATTTGTTTCCTAGATTTTTTGCACTTCCCGGCGAATTTCATTAATGGCATTCTGGTAATATTGTTTTTTAACAAGTTGCTGGAAGGGTACTATTGGTATTAAAAAATCTCAAATCATTCTAATCTTTTGTGATGTTATTCTAGTTATTTATGTATTTTTGGGGTTAGTCTAGTTTTTTCCCTGTATATATTACCTGAGAACCGATTTTGAATGTCTTTTAATGTTGGGAAAAGTTGAGCCCAAAGTCTCTCTTATCTGACAAGGCCTGACACGTTTAAATGGCCCATTAAAGAAAAAAGGTTCAAAGGAGGAAAGATAACATTATCTTTTCCAATAGCAATCTCTAAATACCTAGACCTAGAATTATACTAAGAACAATTCTCACTGTATTTTATTTGGATTCAATTTGTCTTGTAACTATCATCACTTTCATATCTCAACGTAATAAACATCAATTCACCTTTTTCTCAACACGGGATTCACCCACAAGCATTTGTCCCCATCCAATTCATTACCAAATTCTAAGTGTGGTTTCAAGCATCCACATTTTAACGTCGTTTGTGGGGACAAAACAATTGAATCCTTCACTGAGTTAGCTGAAGATGGATCCCAACCAAAGAAATTCGAATCAACCCGAGTTCTTATCCTGAACGCCGAGCCTCAACTCACCAACCACTGAAGGTTTCGAACCCCTGGTCCAGGATCCGCACCGCTCTAAAGATCATAATGAGCCTCAACTTCTAGAAGAGACTCATCTCAACCGTGGAGATCTCGGTTCAGATCGTCAGGTTCTTGTTGAAGTTCCAAACCTTGGATCCCGAGTCCTCAGTGAATTAGACAACATGTACCTGCAAGATCTCCCCCTACATCCTAGGTTTCAGATCAGGTATCAACCCAAGACAATGAACGCATGGTTCATCAACTCGCATCTCGGCAGTAACTGTATGACCACCAAATTAAGGAGTAAATGAGCTCCTTCCCATCCACAGTCAGACCTCATCAATGCCAAAATTCAAGGGTTACCTTTGGTGACATCGCAACTGATCCCTCATTCCCTCGTGGTCGACTAAATTTCTCACCCACAAGCATGGTAGCTGGAAACCAGAGATCCTCATTTGAGACCCCTAATCTGAACGCTACCTGTGTGTTCGTACCCCCCCCCCCCCCCCCCCCCCNCCCCCCAACCACTCTGGCCATAGGGACCCACGTCACTAGCACCAATGTTGCACCATAGCAGATATCTCATCTAACGCCAACACCAAACCAAGATGTCCCTCTTCCTCCACCGCTCTTCAGGTCAGGGTAAGCCTCAGTTCATGTTCCAGGAGGAATCTCAGCCTCCGTCCAATGAGCGCATACGCGGCTCCTAAACATCGACACCATATCCAGTCTGAGGCTGAAAACTCAGGCTTTCTGAATCCTCTAGTTAACGACCATCTCCCAGGAACCCAACATAATGACCATGGGACTCGAGAGAGGTCTCAACCTCTGCAATCAACGAGGACTGACCTCGACGAGCCACTCTGGTACCCCCATTGTCACACAATCAGATGAATCGCGAAAACTTGATTCCTCCACAGCTACAGGAATCTGAGATTATCCACAGGTAAATGGAGAAAACAAGCGCTGCGCCCAGAAGCTGAGCGCTCAGGTATACCGGGCCACAAGTTCAGCCCCAAAATCGAGGTAATAATCGAGGAAACTCAAAGAACCCCTTTTACTGATCGGATCGCGAATTCCTCCATAAGGGCCAAGAGAAAAAATCTACATTGTTGAGTACGATGATACTTCCGATCACAAAACACACCTAAGAGCCTTTAGACTCGCCATTGTCAAAGCCCACTTTACTCGTGAGGAATGCGAAGCCAGATACTGCCAAACGTTCGCTGAAAACCTGATAGGGACACATCTCGAATGGTATTAAGGTCTTGAACCCAACTTGATCGATAGCTTCGATCAGTTAACCAACGCTTTCATAAAGCAATACTCAACCCATATTAAAAAAAACTTTTGAAGCAGATCTCTGGAAATTAGATAAGGAGTAGGTGACACTCTCATAATTTATATCGGTAAGTTTAGAGCAGTTAGAATCAAACTCTCGAATCCTAATGATCAAGTAGCTACCAAAGCCCTTTGGAGAGGCCTCTGGTATCAATATGGTTTCTGGTCAGAGTTAACGATCAATCCTCCCCTAACGACCGATGATGCACTGCATAGAGCATCCATATTTATTATAATAGAAGAGGGAACTGCTTCCTTAGATAAAATCCATAAGAAGCCTCAGAATACTATGAAGACTGAACATCAGGATTTTAAGTCCTCGGGAAAGAAAGATAACCCTCGAAGCAATCAAACCTAGGGAGAGCACGCATATGTCGTTGAATAAACCCGACAAGAGAAACTTGTAGGGTCGACAGGTAGAGCCCCTGGACAAAGTCCTATGACGAAAACAAATTCTGCTTCTATCATCAAAGAAAGGGACATTCCACGGAGGAATACTAAGACCTTCAACGTCAGCTAGCTACAAAAATTTGCCACTGGAGAGAAAAAGGACGTGGAGCTCAGGAAACCCCCCCCCCTTTTCAAAAGAGAGTCACCACTAGAGAAGTCTCACCATCCAAATGGGACTGGTGTACCGAAAAGGAAATTGACTCTCAACCTCTTGTTTTGAAGAAAAGGATCGACATGATTCTTGGTGAGCTCCCCCTTGGGAAAATGTCCGAACATGCCCGCCAACCATTCCCGAGGAAACGGTAGCTGCCATGTTCGAAAAGGCTTTAAAATTGCAGCTGCCTAACACAAGGATCGACTACATCCTTAGTGGCTCTGATATCTGTCGAGATTCTGTAAACTTGATCAAAGGTCACTTGGCAAAGGTTGAGTCCAGTGCCCGACCGAAGCCATTTCCCCAGGAACCTAAAACCAAAATCTCATTTTGGGAAAGTGAGACATCAGATCTCGACAAACCACATGACGACGCCCTCGCCATTTTGCTCAACGTCGGAGGATATGAGGTAACCAAAATAATGGTGGATACTGAAAGCTCAGTAGATCTCATCATTTATGACGCCCTGAAAAAGATGGAGTTAGATAACTACGAGATAACCGGACAGTAGGCTAATTTCGTAGGTTTCACTTGGGAGACTACTACCTCATTAGGGACTATTAAGCTTCCTGCCAATGCTTGCTGAATCATTAAGATGATAACATTCATAGTAATAGACCGTCCAACTCCATTCCACACAATCCTCAGGAGACCTTGGACCCAGAAGATGAAGGCAGTCGCCTCTACTTATCATCAATGCGTGAAATTTCCAACTCCCAACGGGATAACAACAATCCATGGCAACCAAAAGGTGTGTAGAATCTGCTATCTGAGACGGTTACAAATCCTCAAGGAATCTGCTTAATAGCAATTACAGATCCAGAAGGAGCATGCAATACAACAGAAAATGCGAGGCCTCCCTCAAGAACCTCACTGAACAATTTTGTATTGATGAGGCTCATCTTGTACGATGCATAGATATTGGATCATAATTGTCTACTGAGACGAAGGAGGCACTCATAGCCTTTCTCGGGAAAACGTTAGTACTTTTGTGTGGTCGACTGATGACATGAAGGGCATCAACCCAAGTGTAAGTACTCAAAAACTAAATGTGGATCCCACGTGCAAACCCATTTGGCAGAAATGTCGCAAACTTAGTCTCGAAAAATCCCAAGCAGTTAACGATGAAGTCGACCGAGTATCAAAAGCAGATCCCATTTGGGAAGTACAATATCCCGATTAGCTCGCAAATCCAATCATGGTTAAAAATAAAAATGGGAAGTGGAGGATATGCGTCGATTTCATTGATCTAAACAAAGTATGCCCCAAAGTTAGCTTTCCATTACCTCACATTGACCGCCTAGTTGAGACTACGGCCGGACACCAGCTATTGTCCATCATGGATGTTTTCTCTGGAAACAACGTGATAATGATGGACCATGAGAATTAGGAGAAAACTGCCTTTATAACAGAATGTGGTACCTACTGTTATAAAGTTATTCCTTTCGGTCTTAAAAATTCTAGGAACACCTACCAGGGGCTCGTAAACAAAATGTTTAACCAATAACTAGGAAAAACCATGGAGGTCTATATAGATGACATGTTAGTCAAATCCGCGAAAGAAGAAGACCATGTCACTCACCTAAAGGAATGCTTTAATATCCTCAACAAATATGATATGAATCTTAATCCCGCCAAATGTACCTTCAAAGTTCCTTCAGGAGAACTCCTAGGCTACCAGGTAACCGAACGAGACATCGAAGCCAATCCAAAAAAATAGCCACCTTCCTGGAAATGTCATCTCTCTGAATAACTAGGGAAGTAAAAAGGCTGACTAGGAGGATTGTAGCCTTGAATCGTTTCATCTCTAGGTCTACCGAAAAATGCCTCCCATTTTATACGCTCCTAAAGAGCAATAAAAAGTTCTTACAGGATGAGAAGTGTAAGGAGAAGTTTAAGCAACTTGATTACCTGTCGGAACCTTCTATAGTGTCCAAACCAGTAACTGGAGAACCTCTATACCTAGATATTGTTGTTTCCCCAACAGCAGTAAGCGGCGTATTGGTACGAGAAGAGAAAAATGAGCAAAAACCCGTGTACTAATTATAAAATACATTTGGGAGGGAGTGCCTCCCACCCCATCAGTGGGAGACTCGCAAACTCAAAGCCATAAGTGCAAGGTATTGTAAATTGGCCATGAACTCTACAAACGAAGCATTCAGGACCATACCTAAAATGCATTCATGGCCTAGACGATCTTATACTTATGGCAGAAGTACATGAAGGCTTTTGCGATAACCATTCAGGAGGTCGAGCCCTTGCTATAAGAATAAAAAGGCAAGGGTACTTGCCAATTATAATCACAGATTGTGAAACATATTCAACCCAATGTGACAATTGTCAAAGAAACACTCCCATAATCCATCAACCAATCGAAAATCTATCATCGATACATGTCTTGTATCCCTTCATGTGATGGTCAATGGATGTCATCGGGCCATTAGTAGCATCAGGGAAAGGACAACAAAAGCTACGCTTCTTGCTGGTCTTAACCGATTATTTCACCAAACGGATAGAAATTGAGGCCTTACAGCAGGTGGCCGAATATGAAGTTGAGAAATTTGTGTGGCGAGATATCGTATGTCGCCACGGAATCTCTTACGAAATCATAACTGACAGCGGATTTCAATTCATATCCAAGGATTTCAAAGCATTCTGCGAAACATGGAATATACGCCTCACCACATCCATGCCTCGTTATCCATAGGGAAACGACCAGGCTGAGCCCGCCAACAAATCAATTTTGGCAAACCTCAAGAAACGACTAGGCACCAAGAAGAAATCTTGGGCCGAAAAACTACCTTAAGTCTTCTGGGCAAGTCGCACCATCCCAAGAAGGGTTACAGAAGAAACCTCTTTCTCTCTAGCCTATGGGATGGAAGCTGTCGTGCCAGCTGAGGTCTCGGTCGGAAGCCTCTGGCAAAACCTATGTGTTTTAAACCCCGAGACTAACGACCAGCTAATACTAGATAACCTCGAACTAGTCGAGGAACATCGAGACCAAGCATTAATTCACATTCAAAAATACCACCAAGCGATTGCTCGATATTACAATTCTAACGTCAAATCACGAAAATTTGTAGTAGGATACTTTATATTATGAAAAGTATTCGAAAACATCGAAGAACGAGGCGCCCAAAAGCTAAGTACCAATTGGGAGGGTCCTTATCGGATCATCCATATAGTATGCCTAGGCGTCTATAAACTTGTAAAAGTACGAACCAAAGTACCAGTAATACGATCATGGAACGCCATGAACCTGAAAAAATATTACCATTAATGATGCAATACAGAATGCTTCAGAGATTGAACTACAGCTGAGTGATAGTGA